>KZ505638.1:2071750-2167172 GCA_002844005.1 Limosa lapponica baueri
GCCCGCCGGGCCGCGGAGGGGGATCGGCCGCGCTCCCTCCGATGCCGGGCCGGCCGCTCGCTTCGCCTCCCGCGGCGGCTCTCCTCGGGCGGCCGCTGGCCGCCTCCTCCCCCGAAAGCGGTTCCCTTTCCGCCAGCGGCAAAGTAAAAGTGCCGCGCCGGAGGATGCGGCCGTTGTCGCTGGATGGAGGGAGTCGGGCACTTTTGGCATCATGGAGGGGGGGAGGAGAGCGGGGCCCGCAGCGGAGGGCTCGTCCCCGTGGGGAAGGCGCCCGCGGGGGCGGCCGGTTTTCCGGCCAGAAGTGACAGGGCGCCTCACGGCCACCGCGGAATGACTGCAACTTTCTCCTGTCCTCCATCACGCCTTGGATGATAATATTTTCCTCCTCCCTCCCCTGCTCCTCCCCTCTTGTGTTACACCGACAGCGACAGCAGGGTGTTGTGGGTGTTTGCAGGGAATATCTGTATGAAGGTTATGAGCAAACAAGTCCCTTCGCTGTTCCCTTTCGGGTATTGTCTGGTTTTCCTCCTTGCGTTGAAGTGTGTTGCCACAAGATGTAGCAGTTATACAGCCAGTGGATGGCTCGGCGCTTCTAGCGAAAATAACTACTTGCTGAACGCCGGTTAGTGGTGGAGGAGAACTTTTATACACGGATACTTCCATACCGAGCAGTTGTATAATTTTACTTGATTTGCCCCAGTTTAATCAATGCCGTGTGGCGTTTCTTGTAGCGTCTGCAAAAAACGTCATCGCCCAAGCAGGAAACTTGCTAACTTAAAGTAGAAATAATAGTGAAAATGGGGAGTCTTTGTTTTTCAAGTCTTCCTGTAGCTGCTTGCTTGCTGCTTTTTTTTTTTTTTTTTTTCTTTTTTTGTGGTGGTGGTGTTGGTGAGCGACGTGAGGACTTGGTAACAGGGATTCGACATCCTGAAAACATATAACGCAGTCCGTGCTTCTCCATTTTCCACGCCGGTAGTTGTCAGACTTGTATCACTCTGTGTGTCACTTTTGCACACGCTCCTGCAGGTAGATTGACATGAAATGCTCTAGAAAATATCTGGAAAGGAATTATGGTATATGGTAAAGATGCTGAGTAAAGTGGCAGGCATTTTGTGCTCGACTTCTCTGGGAAACTGAAGCTTTTAGAAAAACAACCACCAGCAGCCAAATCTATAGTTTTAAGTTTATGAAGAGTAGGTTTCTTCAGTATTGCAACATTTATTGTGTATATGCACGCATATAATATTCACGTAGAGTGTGTTTGTGAGGTGTTTTTGCATGTAGCCAGCATACAAGTCTGAAGCGATTATTGCAGCACAACTTATATATCTGTCTATTTTAAAGAAAAATTATGTTCCTTGAGTACCTCTGTTTAAGCAAGGGAAAACATTTTTGTGAAATGTTTTTTTAATGCAATGATGATGATGCTTTTTACTTGTTTGTTTTTTTTTTCTTGCAACTCACGCGATTGGATTCTTCTGGGTACTGTAATTTACATCCTCTAATACAGATTCAGGGGTTACAGAGTAATCAAAAAGCTGGCGTGTACTTGGTACTATAATGTACTGTATTTACACGGTGTTCCTGGGTCATGATAATTGTGCGTCCTCACTAGGTAGTTCTGTTTGAAAATCAGCAGAGGCTGCCAGCCATGCTTGGCTTTATATTTTGCGTTCACACTTGTGGGATGTTATCAGTGCACCTTCCTTTATGTACCTACATCTTACAGCAGAGTATCTTGCTTGAAAGCAACAGGCCCTGAAATATAAACACATCAGTATGTTTATAGACGTTGGTGTGTGACGCCAATCCCTTTGGTTGGCTTCTGTGACAGCTCTGCCCATGTTGCCTTTGGATGCGCAGGCCTTTACCGAGCACACCACATGTGCTGTGGTTTATCTGACCTTACCTGTGATTCACTGCGAAAGTTTGGCATGAGCCCACATCTCTTATATTGGCTTTTAAAGGTGCTGATTTAATAAGAACAGAAACCCCCAGCACCCTTAGTTAGGAAGTCCTAAAAATATTTTCTGAAGCTCTAATATGGAAAAGCAAAAAAGAAGAGCTCTGACGTATATAACTATTGTACAAAGTTATTTTTTTAAAAAACAATGCAATGCCTTCTTAGTATCAGAAAGGGACTACTTGGGAAAGACAGGTGAAATTGAAGAAAATAATTAGTCTTTTTTGAAACGCACTTCAACATTTCAGCAATATTGTTTATTGGGTGTTACGTTCTTCTATATCTTGACTTACAGGGGCATCATGGCTAACTGTATGGATTTGAATTCATGTTTTATGACTTTACAATGGAAGAACTGGGGTAGACTTGAATGCAATGGTATCTGTACACTTTTATTGTACCAGAACTGTCTCCTGTTTGCATTTCACTATAGCTTGTAAATGTCTGTAGTTCTGTCAATTGTTTTATATGCCAATAACTTCTGTGTGGGATATGTGGTCACTTATATGAGAGCCCTGTGGTAGATGCTATCAGGAATTTTAAGAGGACTGTTATGGAGTATTATTTTACATTCAGTATGTCATTGTGTAGCTAAGTCTTGTGCTACAGTTCACACAATTGCAATTGCTCATCTTCATATTTGAAGTTTCCTGACTTTTGACTGCTTTATGCATGTAACTTAGAAGACGGAAGCACATAGCTGGAAAGTGCTGTTTTGTAAATGGGGGATGTTCAGGCTGTTGCAGATGAGGCAGAGGGACAGAAGAGGTTTTGGGAGACACATATGAGTGTCATGGAATAGTTTCTCTTCTGAGGTTGGGGGCAGTGCCACAGTGTCTGGTAGTCAAGCGTGATGCTTTGCAAGTTATTTTGTGTGTGTGCTGTTGGCTTTGAACACTTCACTAAAAGCAGAACAGAATGCCAAAGACAACTTTGAATTATCACGGCAAGAATGTGAATTTCAGTTTTCAAATGTGAGCCCAAAGTTACATGTGATGACAAAATGGTAAATAAACTCATGACACTCTTTGAAGAACTAATATAGGTGTAGCAAACTTTATTGGTGACTTTTTTTTTTAAACTTGATAAATGTATATTATTTGTATTTATTGTTATCTAAAATGGGATCGTAGCTGTTTGTCTGAGCATAAAGGTACAGTTTATTTCCTCCTTAAGTTTCCAGTCTAGAAAATATTTCTAGGTGCCGGCTTGTGTCATGTATACTGCATACAGTATATGAGTCCATGAACGTGGAAATTACCTGATCTTATTAAAACTTGCAGGGTTGTTTTTTTTCTGTTGTTTGCTTATAGTATAAAAACTCAGCTGCTTTGTTTGCTTAACCAGTAAGTTCTCAGGAAGTTTGTTGTTTTTTATCATTCAACTGTAGATTGAGATTTTAATGAATTTGGCCAGTTCGCGTGGGAGCAGAGAAGAATGCTAACACTTTATGTTTAAAGATGATGGTATATTTTTACCTAGGATGAGCACAGCAGTCATAAAAGATTATTTAGACTGGCTGTAGCATGAGCAGGTGTTGTGTAAGATTCTAGCTTGTGATATTATTGCTGGTTTTGTTGCAGATGTGTGTCTCATCGTGAGCTGATGCTTATGCCAAATTCCTACAAGATTTTATAGTGTGTCCAAATGAGACGTGGGAAAAGATGACCTTCTATTTTTTTTTAATATGGGCCCTTGTTTGAATCTGGTTTTCTAAAAGGCAAGTGCTGCAGAGAATAGAGCAAATTAGTACTTGGGTGATTGTTTTGTTTTAATTCTGTTTAACTTGCTGGAATGGAATTTCCCGTTAACCTAGTCCATTTTAAATGGAGAGAGGATCAATATCTTTAGGGACAGGCTGTATTTATTTATTATTATCTCCATTCAAATAAAAAGCTTGTCATTTCTCTCATTCTTTTTTTCCCTATACATTTTTTTTTTTCTTGTTTGCCTTTTCTTTCAGAAAGTAAGTTCTTCAGCAAGCTGAAGTAAACTTTCTTATTGGTAATAATTCTGGTCTGCAAGTAGTCTTGACTAAATCTTTGGATTTTCTTAGAGCCTGGTAATCCTAAATGATTGAAAGATACTGTTGGGACTCCTGGAAAAGACTACTTGTATGTATGTGCATCACAGTCAAAGTTAGGTCTATAGCATTTTGCTACCTGAAGAATGGAGGTTACAGAAATATGACAGGCTTAAATTAGCCTTTATGCTTTCCGTGTTTTTGATACAAGGTTGTGTTTTGAGGCAGTGCTTGCTCCCAATCCAGATTACTCCCATACTGAATTTCTTGCCCCCATGCTGAGTTTTTTTACACAAGAAAATTTTGGAGCTGAATTTAGTAAATTGTGTTTATGCGGTACAGTATTTCCTAAACTGTACCTCCCCAAAAACTTAAAAGCACACAAGGGGAGGAAGAAAAGCTTTGTCTTTATGAAGTTTGTGAACTTTCTGTTTGGCTTGGTGTGTTTCAGTTGTAGAAGAGGAAAAGGGAATTTGTTTTGCCAGATTGGGCTGAGTGGAGGTGAAGGTGGGCAAAGGAAGAGTGGTCAAGGTTTCTGTTAAAATTGCTGGTGCTCCAGTTGTGGTCGCTGGAGAGCGGTTAAACAGAAGCTGGCCACCATAGTATACCCCATTTCTTGGGTGGGCTTGCAAGAGGAAAGCTTCTAATGGTTGCTGAAGATAACAAGGGACGAATACTACACTTTATGCTCAGTACTTAAGGATTGAGTTCAGTAGCAGTAGAGAAGGTTTAGTGAGCGTCAGAGCATCAGAAGGTATTTTGGGTCCTGCATTTCCCTTCATCTTGAGCCTGTCCTTATTGAGATGGTCTGTTTGGGATAGAAACTAAGGGTCTGCTTCCTCCCCAGGCACGTTCTCTTCAGAGGTCTTACTCCTCTCTTTCATTCCTGAGCAGAGCGCCGGGATATGCCAGCAGAAAAATCCTGGCAACCAGCCTTTCTCTGTGGAGGATGCGGTAGGTGGCAGGAACATGAATGCTTGTAAGATTTAATCGACCTCAGTCAAACTTAGTCCCAGAAGGGTGGAGAAGGGCTCAAGTGAGGTTGGACACGCTGAAGATTGACCAGGGAAGGCTGGGGCTGTGCGAGCCTTTGGGGGTGGGTCCGTGCGGGAGGGATTGACTGAAATCAGAGTGATTATATTACTAATTTTAATCATGACTTAAATCAGCGAGCAGGAAATCCTGATTAAATAATTGTTTTTAATTTTATTTTGCATTTGTGCTTAATTATTTTTCCTAAAGAAAAGTTGATTCTAATTGGTCTAATTTGATCATGCCTCATGCTAGGCAGGAGAGTACACATGTATATGCATTTATTTAAGTAGTTATGCAGTTTAGATTCTTAAGGTTTAAGAAACATAATTCCCTATGCTTTAGACAGCTTTTAGCTAACTTTATTAGCGAAATAAAACGAATCCTAATTGTACTAGATACATAAGAAGAAACAAATATATCCAAATGTGTTTTATGGTTAAACCAGATTAAGTAGAATTGTCCGTAGTTTGTGAAATGAGTTATTTCTGGTCACTGCACCTTGCGAGATTCGGAGTCAATAGATCAAATCCAGTCCCTGTTCCTTCTTGTTCATCATTTGGAGAAGAAAGCCAGGCTTTCTTGCTTTCCCAGTTGTCCGTTGCTTTTTAGCAATTCTGAGCGAACCAACTGTTGAAGTGGTTGGACAAACAAAAATGGGAGAGGCGGTTGCTGGTGAAAGGGGTTGAATGCTTCAGAGCTCCCATCCGGGCGGCTCGGCGGTGCCTTCCAGCCATGTGAGGGTTTGGCTGCCAGCAGAGCATTAAAGTTTATATCGTTTGAATGTATTTTTCCCTTGTGTGAATTTAATAGATCATAAACTTTAAACCTCACCATAGATTCTTATCACTCCAAGTTTAGCTCAAACGTTTAACACTGGAGCGTATTTTTAAAATACACAAATAAGAAAAATTATCCACCCTGTGCTTTTAAGGCCTTTTTAGCTCTAGCTGGAGAGGCTCTGAGGCTGACAAGTGTATTCCAAGGATTTAGAGGAGAAGCTAAGGGTTGTTGGATGATTACACAACTGTGATGGGGATCTGGTCATTTTGGAATGGGAAACTTAATTTAAAGGAGTTTTTATGTGAAACTGAACCTCCCAGAGAAGGTCGGTACTCCCTGGGAGTGCCTCCGTGTGCTGAGAGATGGCAGCAGGAGCATTAAGCAATGTATCTTGCCTCATCTTATCTGCACAGTTTTAAGTGGGTGGAAACTTAAAGAAAGCACCATGACCTTTATAACATCCTTAAGATCAAAGCACTCTGCACTTCAGATTTTAAGAGATGAGGATGGTGGTAAGAAACTCCAGAGTGCCTTTTATAGGAAATGAAGCCCAATGGTAATTACTTGGAGATTGGCAAGTAGTGGATTCCCTTTCTTTGGACTTCTAATATAGCTATACCTATAAGAGAAAAGGAAGAAAAATATACTTTTTTTTGAGGAAAATGAGGAAATCTCAATGCTTTTAGAAAAATCCGTTGTATGATACCACATGCACCCAACCTTTTAGATACTTAATTAATTTTATGACTGTACCTTGAGCTCAAAGCATATAGATGCTTTAAGCACTGTATCCAGCCGTAGCTTCTGGTGGATTGCAAATCTTTATTTATTTTTTTTTTGTAAGTAATAACGAATTATATGCATAAGGACAACAAATAGGAAAGCAACGTTAAATACACAAATAAATATGTAAGTTATTCTTTGTAACTCCTGTAAGTCTGAAAGAATATAATTTATGATGCTGGTCTTCACTTGGTGGGTCTCTGATGGCCTTGGGATCACGCAACTTTTTAACAGCAGAGGTGTTTCCCATTTCTCTTCACCACCACTGAACTCTTGGAGCTCTTGATTCTATGGAGACAAGCTCAGATGATGCTACAAGTAGGATTTATAATACTGCTTTCTTTCACTCCTGTGCCTTAAGCTAATCAGGCCTTTACACTGTGTAGCTGTATTTGTTAAGTATTGTTTTTTCTAGTTAATGCTGCGTTCTGATAGGTTCCAGAGTTTTGTCCTAAATTTTGCAGCTATACTGCAGCCAGTGCTTTTTGTTTTTTTGGTGCCCTAGTAACCTCTTTCTGGCTCTTTTGGTCCCCAGGGAGATTGAGGTCTTTGCTATTCCTTAGCTTATTCCTAGTAAAAGTGATGAGAGAAGTAGTGTCCTTTAATAAGGTGGTATTTTCATTATAAAGCAATTGAAACAAAATCCACAAATTATTAATAGTATTCTATTTAACAGCAGTAGAAACATGTATTTTTAAATTAATATATGCAGAATTGTAATTAAAAATATGTTTATTTGTTTAGACAGGACAAATATATTTTTGGTGACACTGATGACTTACAGCAAGCTTTATGTTTTTATAAGTGATATTGATGTGAAGACCAACCTTATTTGCACGTACAAGATTGTAATGAAACCATTTCTCTTAATAAATATGCTTCTGTGGTGAAAAAAAGAGTAACTTTGAAATAGCTTTGTTTTTTTATCTTTTACAAAGATTATGTTAGTTTATGTAGGGAAACATCTTGCAGGTATTATGCTGGAGACCTTAATTTTTGGGCAAATTCTTTTAGTCTTGATGAGTAATGATCTGTTTCGAACAGATCACTTAACAGTTCTGTTAAAAGTTGTATTAAAAGATATATGAGAAGTTTTGAAACTTTTCAAAGGAAAAGTCCTTTGTTATTGCTAAAGTACATCCAGGAAAAGTGTCCTGCTTCCCTTTCCCAGCTCTTTTGCCCCCAAAGTGTGTTCCCTTCACCAGCCAGGTGAGAACTTACACTGTGGTGGGAAGAGTGGTGGTGCTCTAGGTGGTGTGATTATCTTCATAAAGTAATTTTTTTTTTTTCCTTGTGGTAGTGTCGATTATAGATTATTAAGAGTAGGTTTATTGGTATTAGTCACTAGGTTTTTTTGGTTGGTTTTTACTTCTTTTGCAAGTCAGTTATTCCTTGAACTGACTGTTACTTGTGATTGCTCTGTCTTTGGGTCATGTTTTAGAAACTTTTTGATTATTAGTATTTTAGTGTTTTATAGTAGTTACTAGTGTTTTAGTTTCAGTAGTTTTATTTGCAGTACTGAACTATGGTAAAAGTCTATCCTGCAAGTTTTCTACAAGGTTTAACTTTGAATAAAGTGGAGTAATTCTTGTTATAGTATCTTTGTACTTTAGGATTATGAAGGGCCATTAGGAAGAGTGGGATTTGCATATTTTAAAGTTACTGTAGGATACAAATAGAAGTAATTCCTAAAGATGCAGGTTTAGAATTTTTAAATGAGATACAAAAAGCACTTTTTGCTGTGCATGTTATTGCTTCAGTATGTGATTGCTTTTTGTGAAGTTCATTGCCTATTTAATTTACCTCTACTTATATAATCAGACTGCATATTACCTCTTTTTAATTAAATTGTATTATTAAATGATTGTGATACTAATAATGCCTAAGAGGGGTGACACCAGTATTCAAACTATGGAAGGCAAATATCATGGTCTTTGCTTCCTTGTTAGATGGTAATTTGTATTCTGCATCCATAGATTTTTTTTTTTTCCCAGTCCCTTGCATGATACATGTTGTCATGTCCAAAACATCCAAGTGGTTAGTATTAAGGAAGAGGCAATTTTACATATCATGCATGTGCGCGCTTTTATATGTACTCAAAATGTGTGCTTGAAGTCTTGATGAGCTGTCTGTTTAGTCATTAGGAATACTAATGTTGTCGTTAGGACCCCCCATCCCCCATAGCACTCTCATAAACAAGCTAAGCTTACACAAAAACTTCCGCTGCTTTTTAGTAAAAAATGTTCTAAATTCCTGTTGTCTCTTATTACATACTTCTAAAAAACTTGTTTCATTTTTTCAGGTATGTAATTTTGTTAAACCTGCTGATGAGTATTGCAGATGATATAAAATTTGGCTGCTAGTTTTGCCCTATCTTGAGTTTTGAGTTCCAGCTTTTTGTATTGCTATTCACTTTTAAACAGAGATTAGAGACACATAGAGCTCACAAAAAAGGAGAGTCTGCTTGTGCATTAGATTATATATTAATATATAATTTCTTGTATTTTTCTCCCTGTTTGTTATACTTTCCACATATATCATAATTTGGGAATGAAATGTTGAAGCTATGACAACAAAATAATTTCCAGTAAGTGACCTTAATAGTGATTTATTTATTTTTTTTTTCCCCCCATGTCGTGTGATTGAAAGTTGACCTGATTTGTTCTCCTGGCTAAATCGCAGCGTGCTGTTCTCTCCGAGCCTTTCACTTGTTTTTCTCTTCTAGAGAAGTGCAAACAATGGGCACCAATCTCTGCCAGCGTCTGACACCACCTTCCTGCTGTTTTCCTTAAATCTCTCTCTTTACTTCAAGTTTGTTCATACACAAAAAAGAGAGGGAGAGAGAACCTGCTATTTTTACCTTTTTTTGTTGTTCTTGCGGCTTTGAAATCCCATTTTTCTAAGGGGAACGAGCGATGAGGCAGCAGTACCAGTGACTGTCAGGAGCTGCAGAATGTGGCTGTGCGTTCCACCATCCCTATGACTCTCCAGGTGGGATGTGTGCTCCCTCCTAGACCAGGTCCCTTAGCCTGCTGCCTTCCACCGCCGGTTTCCCTTCCTGACCAGTGCTGGCCCACAAGGGTGACCTCCAGTCTCCTTCTGCTCCTCTGCTTCCCCAGTGCTTCTCTAAACTGCCATTTTCCTCCTCAGATGGCAGTCTCCCTGCTTGGCTTTTGTTTGTGCATGGTGTCAGTTTTGCTGGAGGGAGAGTAAATCTTTGATTACGGGAGGGGGTCAATGGGGTAGAAGCAGGAACCTTCTGGACGTTCAAGCATCAACTGCCCGCGTTCAGCTCGAGGTGTGCTGAGTGACAGTTGTGCAGGGGTGTAGCTGAGAGTCTCCTGTGTCCCACGGCATGTCACTGGGCAGGAGCTCTCCCGCTCTACAGCCAGCAGCAATGGTGAGGGCACCATGCACTTAGGATTTCACAGCCACAGGTGCCAGCATCTAGAGATTCTGGAGAGGAATGTTGCTTTAGCTTGAGTGTCAAAATTCTGCTTGACCACCCATTGCCAACTTGAGGAAAGGTGAAATCCAGTTTTAAAATTGTTGTGGGTAAAGGTCCAGACGAGGAATTTTTGGGTAATAACAGATTTTGTTAGTACTTTTTCAGTCTTTAATAATGGAAATTCCTCATGTTGAACCCGGGTCCTGCACTTGGGTCACAACAACCCCATGAAATGCTACAGGTTTGGGGAAGAGTGGCCAGAAAGCTGCCCAGTGGAAAAGGACCTGGAGGTATTGGTTGACAGCCAGCTGGGTATGAGCCAGCAGTGTGCCCAGATGGCCAAGAAGGCCAATAGCATCCTGGCTTGTACCAGGAATAGTGTGGCCATCAAGAGGAGGGAAGTGATTGTCCCCCTGTACTCGGCACTGGTGAGGCCCCACCTCAAATACTGTGTTCAGTTTTGGGCCCCTCACTACAAGAAAAGACACTGACGTGCTGGAGCATGTCCAGAGAAGGTCCATGAAGTTGGTGAAGGGTCTAGAGCACAAGTCTTATGAGAAGCTGCTGAGGGAACTGGGGTAGTTTCATCTGGAGGAAAAGAGGCTGCTCTCTACAACTACCTGAAAGGAGCTTGTAGAGAGACAGGAGTTGGTCTCTTCTCCCAAGTAACAAGCGTTAGGACAAGAGAAAATGTCCTCAAGTTGCACCAGAGGAGGTTTAGGAAGGATTTTAGGAAAAATTTCTTCAAAGAAAGGGTTGTCAAGCTTTGGAACAGGCTGCCCAGGGAAGTGGTTGAGTCAACATCCCTAGAGGTATTTAAAATAGGGGTAGATGTGGTGCTTAGGGACGTGGTTTACTGGTGCTTTTGGCAGCGTTAGGTCAATGGTTGGACTCGATGATCTTAAAGGTCCCTTCCAACCTTGACAATTCTTTGATTCTATGTCCATTATAGATTTGTTTATAGATTTATTCGGTTTTAAAAAAATCTCCTGTGTGGTTAGCTTGGTGTTTCATTACCCCCAAGCTCAGAGATACGGAAGCAGTCATGTTAAATGTATCCCGGGTGAAACGCATCCCAATTTGTCTGCTGTTCGTAAGGTGTGCTGCTCCCTTATGGTAGCGCTGGCTGTTCTGACTCTGTCAAGTTGGCTGCATGAAGTCTGCTCCAGGAGGCCCTCTTCAGCCATCCAGGGGATATCATAGTCCTCCCCTGCCTCTGGTGTGAGCTTTTTTAAGGAGAAGTGCTGCTTTATCTCCTGTCAGTTGGGGAACAGAATTTGGATCACACTTGTTTTTGTTTAAATTATGGCTGCAGTGGTCTACAGAAGCCAGTGTAGCATCCTTATCCTTTAATTAAGAAGAAGTGTGGTTCGTTTTGTAGGGCAGCAAGTACTATGCAGCTCAGTGTTCAGGTGCTTCTATGTGGTGGGTGATGTTAATTGCACGTAAGTGTTTTTACTGGTGTCTTGAAATATGTTTTGAATATATATTTTTTTACTTATCTGCCATATCAAAGATTTATAACTCTGCCCTTTCCTAATTTCTCAATGCCCTTGGGGCTTTAACTGTTATTTATGTTACAAAATGTTATTCGTGTGATCACAGACTTTGTTCCATGGAGTCTGTTCTTCACTCGGCCTGCAAGATGGGCAGTTCTCAGGAAAGGACTGTGTTGAAAGGAATGATAATCCCTTCTTTCTTTCTTCTAAAACTTGAATGAAAGTGATAGTGTAGCAAAAAAGAAAGCTGGTTTAAAATTAGGCGATGAGTGCTGGATAGGAGAAACGGCTGTAATGCAGATTTCTTTAATGATAATGCTGAGCAACACTAAAACCGAATTTTTGACAGATGGTTACATAGGATGTTTCTTTGTCTGTGAACTGGGTGGGTGCTGAATTTTAAAAATGTTCATTACGCAAAGTTGCAACTGAATTTAATGTATACTGTTGGCATCAACAGTGCTGTAAGAAGGATGAGTACAAAGTTTAAAATATTATTTTCCCCTTAGCCTTAAACTTGATCTTTCACTGATTCATGTGTGATTTCATACAAGTCTCATTTTTTCCCTATCTGTAGAATGGGAGCGATGAATGCTTCAGGGTCCTAAGAAAATGTAGGTGTAGTCATTAACATGTCAGCTTTGTGTGCGTGTAATTTATCTATTTAAGAGTTGTCTTCCGAGAGGCTCCTCCCTGTAAGGGACTGTAAGGAAATGAGTTTCTTCCCCTATTCAGTGGAGCTTGGATTGTCTTGTCAGTTCAGAGGCTGCTGGTTGAGTTGTAGATTTAAAACAAAATAACAAACAAACAAAACAGACAAAAAAAAAAGAAAACCCAAAAAAACCTAAGAGACAGTGTCTAGTTGCCTTATTCTTTGAGCACCACCTACCCTCTAGACAGGGTGCCTACAAGAGGAAATGGGGAGCCATCTCGCAGGTAGCGTGGCCCTGCCCAGCACGGGGGCAGGGTCTCTGTTGCATGAGCTGCCTGCTGGTGTGGTGGTTTATCACTTAACCTTGTGATTCTGCAGTCTAAAACTCTTAATGCAAATTTTTTTGTTTCAATTTTTAGTATTTTCTATGCTGTGTGTGCCATACAAGTATTTTGAAAGGAGGAAACGGATAGTGTCATTTGAGGTTAATACCTTTTTTCCTTAAAATGGCGTAGTTCAAAAGCCAAAATAGTTCATGAGTCTTGTGGTTGCAGTTAGAGGTGAATTTACTGTCCGAGTTTAATCTTAGGTGTAATAAGCTATTCTTTGTGTGTTTGATGTTAAACTGTGGCCTCATATAAGTGTATGGTCGTTGAAGCTTTAGTTGATCACAATGTTATGAGTGAAATAGATTAATATATTTGGAAAGACTTAGGATTGTTTTGGTTTGATTTCTTATTTGCAGCATGTTCCTCACCACGTAATGGTGAAAACAATACAGGTTAAGAGTTATGTGTGGTGGTCAGCAGTTTATGTCCTGTCTGCTGGGGAGCAGAGCACTTGCCTTGAGGGTCAGTGGGCTGCCTGTGCTGGGGGGATTGTGAAGATCAGGAGGGCGGAAATGGCAGTAGGAGCTACAGAGGTAAGGAGATTAGGAAGTGCAGGGAATTAACAACTGAAACACGCTCCTACTGACACAAATACAGCTTTTAAGTACCAAATGACTGGTATTATAACTCAGAAAAATAAGATAACCTTATTCTTTGAAATTGTTGGGGGGTTTTGGACTGCATTTCTACCCTATAGGTAACTTCCAGATGAATTTACTTGGGGAAAAAAGGTGCACAATTTACATTTGTTCCTTCATGGTTTACTTTTTCTGAGGAGAGAGGGTGAGAACCAAAAACCCTGTGGGAAGGGGCATTGCTCACTCTCTTCCTGCTCCGTAGGTGACCTCTGCTTTTAACTTCCTTTTCACTCCTTCCTTAGATAGCAGAAACTACTGTTTATTTTTGACATGTGCAAAAGGCCTGTGCCATTTTAAATTCTTGCAGAACAGCCATTTCGTGGACCCGAGCGTTTAGAGCTCCCGGTTTATTTCCTTATAACTGAATGCAGCAAATGAAATTTACTGTACTTTCTGGTGTTCCTCTAGGTAGATGTTTCTTCTTCAGAACTGCTCCAGGCTTTTAGTGCTTTTCAGCAGAGAGAGATGGAAAGCAGTGAGGTTTTGTTCAGAGTGTGATGCACTTTTTGAGAGTATCATAAAACTGGTGTTACCTTGTTACCTGTTAGTCTCCATCGCCAACAAGTGACCCGTGAACTCGCAGTGTGCTTCTCCCTGCTCGCTGCTGCTTCCCCAAAGGGATGGGGAGCGTCTGGTTTTGCAGCAAATGAAGCTAAAATGGGCAAATTCTGCTTCTCTCTTACTGTTTGGTTACCTTTTACAGAGCTGTCTGGAAGCAACAGTAATTGCTGCAGATTCCTCTGCCTAGAGATGAAAAGAGAGCTGGTAGAGATAGGCAGGCAGCACATCACCTGCACGTGTACAGCCCAGACTGTATTAGGTTTTATCTCTCTTGACATAATGTTGTGTTCAAGGCAGGTGTTTGCTACCCAGGAAGACAGTCTTTTAGTGTTCCTGCCACAGATGTCTTGCATAACTTTGGCCAAGACATTAGGTGCTATCTGTAAAACATAAATAGGCTTTTCTTTCCTTATAGGGGGATTGTAAGCATAAACTTCTTCTCTGTGTATTGTGTATTTATTTATCGATTATAGTAGTAGTTCAGTGCAATACAGCAGCACTGATACTGCCCTGTGGGACATTAACAAGGACTTCTTTACTTTTGATTGACCGAGGATTTCCTGTAGACTAAAGCAACCCAAAGGGGTGACATCATATTTTCTTCTATCTTTCTTCTAACTCGGTAGCATATGATCATAAAGCAATGTATTTTAGTATGGTTTTTCCTTAATCAGAACATTGTTCTCAACTCTGAAGAAAGAAAAGTTACTGCTTTTGACCTTACAACTGTGTGATGAAGTGATTGCATAATGCTTTATGGGAGACTTTAGAGAGGTTAGTATCACATTTATGCAGGCGCAGACTATAGTGGTAAGAGTTGACAAGAAACATCAGAAGGATGTATTAGCTGGCTACCCAGTTGCTGCCAAAACTGACAGTTGACTTGAACATAACTTTATTAAAAGCACTTTAAATGAGTACTTTGTATCTCTGATTATTCCATCACTGCAATAGATGTTAAAATCAGATGCTGTCAGAGTTTTACTGAAGATGCATTTGTTTTTCAGTATCTATACATTTGTTCTAAATGGACTAAGTGTTTAGAGCAGTACTTTAGATAGTGAGAGTCAACCAGTCAATAAACCTATTCTCTGGTATCACTGTCTTTAGCTGTGAAGAGTGCAAAATGGTCAGTGAAGACTATGTCAACAAACCTATTTGTTTCTTTGAAACACTCTGGCTCTGCCAGTTCACTATTAAATGGTACAAGTCGGTGGGGTTGAAAACCCACCAAAATCTTTCTGCCAAATCAGAACCTGCTCTTTGATCACTCTTGGCAGTTCAGAATTATAGCGAGAACAAGTGCAAGTGAATAATGCAGTTTTTTTTAAAAAAGCAGGAAAATATGACACTTGGGATTACATAGCGACAAGTTTCAAAGGAATGGATATCATTCTTTGCAAGAAACGTGTTCAGGATATCACCCATCTAGAATGTTGACTGTCAGGCTTATTCTGCCTATGGTATTGTAGCCAACAACTTGGGAAATTTTTTAGCAATTTTTTTACTATTTAAGCTCTTAGTTGTATGAGTTCAGAATCGGTCTTTTTAAGTAGGACATTTCCAGAAGGGGCCTAATTCACTGATGCTACTTTTCTGTGGAGTATTTTTTGTAGTGGCTTTTCTGTTTGGTTGATAGAGGAGTGCTCTCATGATTGGGAAAGGTCTTGCAGTTTGGGATTTCAACATAGGAAGTACACTCTGATCTTACCTAACTCAATATTGTTTTTAAGAGCCTAGAAGGGGATTACTGGACATGGGGAGGGATTTTTGATGTGGAAGGTTCTTCTTCCAGGTGGACTGTTCTGTGGTTGGGCACAGCAAATGTTTCTGTTACTATGCCCATGAACTGATATATTGAATTAAGTTTTTGTGCACTTAAGGTGTGCAGAGGAGAGAAGAAAATACATTTTGAAGACTAGTATCGCTGTAACCTCCTTACTGCTTTTGAGGGGTGGCAATTCCAAGATAAAGAGCTTTCAAAATACTGGTAATACACTATGTAACCTTTAAGTTGGTCTTTTTCCCTTCGTTCATCACGCTAAACATTATTCAACAGACTCAGGAAGGACCTTGTCGTGGTTCTGTTGCTCATAGCAGTATTTGCTATGCTAACGCTTCCTGTACATGGTGCACATGGAGTTATGTTAGAAGTTTGGGAAATGGATAGGTAGATGCCATGGTGAATGTTCTATACTATACCTTGTCTTCTCTTCATTAATTATTCCATACTTGCCAACACCTATCACTAATATGGAAAAAAAACTACTTCAAAAATAATGCCATAATAATTTCTGGGGCAAGATAGGAAAACTGATCTGTGAAGAATTCCTTCAGGAAGAACTAGCATAAAGAGAAGTCTGGCTAAAAAATGACCTGTTACAAGGATTCACATGCCAAATAAAACTAAATGTTGACTTGTTTTCTGAATAATGAACAGGATTGGAATGAGACACAGCATGCTGTTGCTTCAGTGAATATTGCAAAAAAAAGCTTCAGTAGCTTTCAGACCCACCAGCACCATTAATTGTTAGATAGACTTCAGTCTTGAAAGCTGTCATAGACATGTGTTATTGTTTTTCAGGTTGGGATGTAATTTTTAAAGGTGCTCAGTCAGTTGTTTTTTTTTTCTTTCAAGTCTTTCTATTGCCTACATTAGTGCTTATCTTTCTTAGGTACTGTGTTGTACCTCAAACAGGTTGTGTTTATACCTGTGCAATAGGTTTGTTGCCTGCAGTGTTGAAGGAAGGTGCAATTACTTATATGCAGTATGTAGGGGAAATGCTGTCACTCAGAAATGAGAGCTCCATTGCTTCAGGAGGCCCATGCATTGCTCTTGAGCCTGTGGGGCTTTCAGGCAATTCAGTTGTACTTCCAAGGGGTAAGATTGGTAGAGGGACTCCTCAGAAACGAGGCATTACCGTCTTGTCTTGGACATAGTTGCATGCCTGGTTCAGCCCCAGTTACAATAGAATAGACCCTTGGGGAGCTATTGTCCTCTCTGTTGTATGAATCACTCCCTGAGCTCTGAATGAGCCATTCTGAGTTGCCATCGTTGTGGCATATATCCACATGCATATGTTGGTTTGTGGCCAAATAAAGGCATTGGTAGGCAACTTGTAAATTCATTTCTGCCTCTGCTGCCTGCAGACATCTGAGACACATGATGGGCAAGGGATCCTTAGAACAGGGTGCCTATCTGAAAGGCAGGGAGAATTAAACATGCTTAAATTGTTACCCACAGATGTCTCCTGGCTGATCTGGAGTTGGACCAAGTCGTTTATTCATAAGCCTTTCTTCAAGGTGTTAGCAGAGGTTCCCTCAGGAGCATGTCTCTCTGTGATTCACTTTTCCTTCCCAGGTTGTTGGCCAGACAATTGAAATCCAAAAACTGTCAGCATAGAGATGAAGCCTAAAGATCATTATATTTTATTTTAGTGTTAAAGAATTGATTTCTGTTGTAGAATGATTTGCAGAAAACTACTTATCTATCCAGCAACCAACATTTTCTCTGTTTCAGATCAAATTTCTTGACTGTGAACTGTTGGGGAGAGTGAAATAAACAGCCTTCAAACAGCATTTTAAAAAAGTGAGCTATGGTCATTTGAAAGAAACCTTCGAAAAAGACTTTAAAAAAGAAATAGGCTGCATCTCAGGGAGAGGAGGGACACAGGGAATGCTTTTTTTTCAGCACCAGAAGAGTTAATGTTGAATGATAGAGTCCAGGTAACCCAACAACCTAACCAACATGCTGTTCCTCATTGACTCTTCAGTTCATAGGAAATCAGTCAGAAGTTGTGTTTGGGAGTTTATTCTTCCCCATCAAAAAAACCTTTTTTTCTCTACTTTGTATTTTAACAAGTTTGCATCTAACAATTGTACAACTGCAATCAGCAGACACAAATTTTATAAAAGCACTTTGGAAGTGGATTTTCATATCATATTTGTCAAAACCTGCTGTCTTCTGATGTTTATAGGGAATTTTTTTTTTCTTTGTTAAATTTACCATAGTTGTGCTTTTTTAGGCCAAAATTTGCCAGTTACATTGTTTCCCTCCCAAAGGTTTTATGTAAAGCCTGATCTGTTTGCCTGCTAATTATCCAGCTTTTTCCCTTCTTTCTTTCAGCCCCCAGCCTCCCATAAACAGTGGTCACCTTTCACTTGCTTGTATCCATCCCTTTGCCCTTTCTTCTGGACACAGTCTTCTCATTTTAAAAGGATCAGTTTATTGAATAAAAGTTCTCTTTACATTATTAAGAAAAGCATTTTAATTTCACCTAGGCACCTTAGCAGTGATAGGGGGTGTGTTTGTTAGGAGACTGAAGTGCCTAAATAGAGAAGGTAACTTCAGTGAGAAATACTACTTCTGTTCTTCTTTTCCTGTGTTGTGTGTTTCAGTGTTACCGGCTCCAGGATTGAGAAGTGTTGCATTTTCACTGTGCATTTAAAAATACTCTTGATCAGTTAAATGGATTTGGTTCTTTACTGACCCTGGGCTTAGATATGTCTCTCATGAGGAATTTCTTATCACTTAAGATCTTTTCAAACAGCTACTTTCACTTGAACACCAGGATGTATTTTTCCCCTTTTATAGTCCACCTACTGCTGCTGTTTGACTTCAGCTACAGTGAAGGTTTTAAACTCTAATGTAGTACCCTGTACTTTTTCATGTCATCTGTTATTTGGAGGTTATAGCAGCTGTGGAGTCCTCTGTAAAAGAAGTTAGTCCTCTTGCCTGGAAAGCCAGTGATTGCAAGCATTTCTATATTTCCAGGTTAAACTCTGTCATGAGTAATCTGTAGCTGTTTGTTGTTACTCTGTTAAGTATTTTGGAAGAGCTGGAACCTTAGGGTCTTGGTAAACTGTGTCCTCTAGGGTTTGGTTGTGTAGCTGTTGTTAGGAGGTAAATACAGTTCTGGGAGTTTGTTTGTTTGTTTTATTTTAAGTCTCAGAGATTGCATCTTGCTGTCTGCCCTACTGACTGCTGATTTAGGTTGAGTGGGACCTTCTTGACTTGTGAGGCTGCAGCACTGAATGACTGTGGCCTCGGGACTGTGATTCACGTGGGATGGTGATGCGCTTCAGAGCCTTCTGCTAAGGGCGGGCTGTATTTTTGCTGTTATCTTGGAATTGAACTCTTCTCAAATTACTGCTGCTTGGCTTTATGCTATCATACTAGCATCTCAATGTGTTTTCTTACCACATTAGTAGTTTTCGAGGCTGTTTCCAATTCTGTTTTCTGTGATTCCCCAAAACATGCTGTGGAAGAAAGACTATTCAAGACATGGTATAGCAATACAGGTCAACTTTGTGGGGGTTTTTTTGATTCATTTCTCAATCTCACAGCCAAACGTTCTATTTTAAATGGAACACGTGTCTTTCTTTTTTTTTCAGTTTAAAAATCAAGACACTTGCATTCACTCCATACATTTTGATGTCTTACTGTATTTTGATTTGCCATGCTTTTTTACTTGATTAAACTTATATTTTAGAGCTCTGTATGTTCCCGTCACTGAAAACTTGTTCTGGGTTGCTTTATTCCCCATTGACTTTATAAGGTACTGAAGCATATATAAAGTATAAGCTGCAATAAATAGAAAGTTTTACTATTAATAGGAAAAGACCTTGACCAACATGATGATGACTTGCTAGTGTTTACCTCACTACAAAATAGTTTGTTACCAAATAGTTTGTGTTCTTGGAGGCAGAATTGTTAGCTTCATTACCTTATTTTCCTGGAGAATGAATAAGTTCTTTCTGGTTGGTTCTGCAATAAGGAAAGTCCAGAGTTTCAGAGAGAGAAGAGAGAAGAATGAAGTTGAGTGCACGGTTTGGTTTGTTGTTTCTGTTTGGTTTTTTTTTTTCCAAATGAGACAAGAGAGTAGCTCACTTAAAAGGAAATACACATGGATGCAGAGACAAGATTCATCTTCATGTTGGTGAAAGAAGAAAAGTAGTTCTGTGAGTTTTTTTTAGGATACTGCGTAAGGATTTTAAAACCTGGATTTTTAGTAATTTTCTGTAGTCTTTTTTGCATTTGATATTTTAAAGCTTTTCTTTTATCCGCTGGTACATATGTATTCTAGAATGACAAAAGCTGTCATACGCAATTGTTAGGAAGTTAAATTATGAGAGTGTCAACATAATGGGATAAATGCATATTTAGGATATTTCAGGTTGAAATAAACAGTTACTTAGGGGCTTTAGGGATTGCATTGTAATGCTGTTAAACAGTGTTTTCTATACCTGGAATGGTTGCCATGCTTAAAGTCATGTTTATAACTTTAAACATTATTTGATACCTTTAAAGAAATTCTGATATTTTTAAGTTTTATTTAAAAAAAAAAAAAGGGGGAGGAGGGGGGAAGCTGCTTTCCTTGCCATTTGAGATGTGTATGTTGTACCTTCCCCCTCCGCCTACCCTGCTTCTTTTCCCATGCCTCGCCCTTTTAGCTGAATATTATTTAGATTTACTGATCTAAAGGATGCTACTGTCAGTGAAGAGACTACATGATGGTAATGTTATCAATGGTAAGGTGAAGTGTTTCTAAAAATATGTTGGACGTAATTCTCATACCATGTGTGTTACCATAAAATCTGAGTGCCTACTAGGAGCACATCAGGAAATTTTACTTACATTTGGGCTATTGTTCAACTGTCGTCTTCTCTTCAATAGATAGGTCTCTGTGTTGAAGTATTTTGCTTTGACATTAAAAGCTATATGCATATAAGTCTGTTAAACCAGACCAAACCAGTATGCCTTTCACTTAAGTGAAAGGTGGTTTGTGCTGGCCTTGAATTCAGGAGAAGGGGGCCTCAATCTAATGTGGAGGGTTGTTCTAAGAAGAATCTGGCTTTTGCATAATGAACTTTATCTTCATTGTAGATAGCTGACAACGTGTGAAGCTGTTGATCTTTCTTCATCTTGAAGCTGTAATTGATTGCCAGATAACAAGAGTCCATTCAGAGTAGTAAGAGAGTCAAAGATAAAGATTGAGTCTTGGAGCTTGATTCCATATTTAGTGGAAAAGAAAAACATGTCTGATCTGTCAAGCCTTTGTGTTTGGGTCTGCAATGCTGCTCTGTAGTCTAGCAGTGTTTGAGATAGATTGCGGTACGTGTGTGTCCCAGAAGATCCAGTTTTAGAAGGTGAAGACTTGCAGTTGCAACTCTCTGCTGAACTTTTTCTCCTAAAATGCCAGTTTTACTGAGGTATGAGCAAGTATTTCGTTAAATAACTGGGTCTTTTGCTAGTATTTGTTATTTGGAGGTGTGGGGCCTTGAGGTACAGATGTAGTTGTACTTTATTATTTTCTGGTCACCACGTCTGAAAAATTTGAACTACGATGGAGGATCCTTACAGCTTCCTTACAGCTCTTTTGCTAAGGTAGAATACGCTATAATTTATTATACTGAATGCCATGAAAAAGCTTATAAAATTCTTCTCTGAATTTATAACTTTGACTTTAGACATAACCCATTGCTTAGTAAATTCTCAGAGGAGTTTGGAGTTCTTTTCAAAGGAGTTCTTGCAAAAAGTGTCCTTTCCAGGACAAGAAATCTCTGTATTTTATATTAGCTTTTAGAGGAAAGGCCGTATATGATTTTGAAAGGTGAATTAGTATGGAAGATACTGTCACTCCCAAAAAATCCAAGAGCTAGATAGTGTTGTAAACTTTTTAAAAGAATTACTAGAAGAAGCATTCCAAAAACTGTAGCAGTTACAAGAAATAAAGAAAAGTGGTTTTTTTAGGTCTCTTCTGTAAGTTTTGGGTAATTTTCCAGTTGTTCTCTTTGGAAGACTGTAGAAGTTTGAATGGCAGTGGGTGGTAGCAATGCCATTCTTGAATTTAGCGTCATTGTAAATATGTTGTACGTACATATGTAATATGATTGCATGTCCTTTGAGTTAGTAAATTGGCTTTCAAAGACAGGAATGAAGTTAGTTCAGGTAAGAAGACTGAGTATATTTTCAAATCTGTAAGTTATGTCAGTCTTGTTGACAGCAAGGTGTTCTGTGAGCTGGAGAATTTATAAAGTCTGGTGTTTAAAAAAAATTACATTTTTTGCCTCTTACATGAAGTGCCTTAAAGCTTATGGTACCTTTAAAAGTAGGTAGCTTGTGCTGAGAATTGATGGATTCTGCAGAACTGCATGTTCTTGGAAAAACAGCTGTGTGTCTGGGAGTGAATGGTGTATTTTAAATTACAGCATGAATGAGGAAGGCAGTTTAATAGATCTTCCTAGGATTTGCTCTGTGTTGAAAGAAGGTTTGAATGCAGCTTTTCTGTCTTGTCCTTCAGATCACAAGGATGGTAGAGTTTGTGTTGCTTCTTGGTTCTGGATATTTAACAACAATAGCAAAAACCAAAACAAAAACCCCAAACATAATGACAAAAAAACACTCCAGCAGAAATAATGAAGAGAATGGAGTGTATTCATTAGTGTGTGTAGGCTCTAAAATCTGAGCAGAAAAAAAAGAGGAGGATTGTATTTCATCTGTGCTGTGGACTACCCTTCTACCTGCTAAATTACCGTTCTGATTGGTAAGGTAACCCGGGGTCCTGATCTGTTCAGTGCACTATTACGCGGATACAGTACGTGAGACCTGCAGTAACAATTCTACCTGGCAGCACTTCGAATGAGCCTTAGCTATCCACAGTGATTATTGCTTTCCCATATTTCATAAAATAAACAGTATAGGGCATGGTAGTATCTGTTTATGTAGTATGTATGGTTTGTAATTGCCAGAGATGTTAGTAATTTTAAGTAAGCTCTGAACTTTTGTGGGCAGTGACTATCAAGTAGGTTAGTAAATCAAAATATTGCTAGTCCTGCTTCATTGAATGAGTTACTGTGGTAAGCTAAAATTGGTTATTTCAGAGTTACATACAATCAAACACTTCTACTATTTTGAAGCAAAACGATAGTCGTTTAAACTTGCCTGACAAATGTGGTGTGATTAGTTTCTTATGCTTTTTCAGAGCAATAATTTCCCATTAATGTATACATTACATACAGACTGGGAAAGGTATGCTGTACACATCTGCTTTTTTTTTTTTTTTTTAAAAAAAAAGCCTTGTTGCACAATGTGTAAATGTAAGAAATATTTTTTGTGCATATGAGAAATGTACAGTTTGGTTTTGAAACTCTTGGAAGCAGTACACAAACACAATTTAAGAAGCAAGAGTTTAGAGGATTCCTGATTGTTCTGCACTGTGCATACGTGTAGTAATACAGTCTTTACCCCAGAGAGCTTAGAATCTAAAATATGTAGAAATGGGAGGAATTTTTACTAGGCAAGTTTAGAAGCAACGTTACAGTGGCTGATAATAAGTCAGCTGCAGTTTCAAACTGGGTAGTTCCTCTGCATTGCTGGAAAAAAAGACCTCCAGCTCCGTACGTGGCTGTGTTTGGGTAAACTCCCCCACCTCCAGAAACAAAATGCGGTATCCTCAACCTGCCACTTGTGGTTTGATTTTTCAAAAGAAGGCTTTGCAACAACACATTTCCCGAATGTTTCTTTCCTGGCCGTTTTTCTCTTGGTGTGGTTTTCTTCCATCAGAGGACCTCTGGGTACGAGGCTCTGCGGTAAAGGAGCACTGACACCACACTGGCTGTCATCTGCCTTCCTGTGGGAACAAGGACAACTTGAAATAGCCAAATAGCAGAGGCAGTGCTTTCCCTACCAGGAAGGTTAGCACTTTGGCCACTCCTGGCCATGGCCATACAGCGTGGTACAGAAAGGTCTGTCTAGTTCTTGAATGTTAAAGATTTGTGAAATACCCAAAAGTCATATAAAAAAGTGTCTTGTGTCTTACTGATGCCTTAGTTGTCAGGATGCTTATCTGATGGGTAGAAGTTCATAAGAGCACTTAAACTTTGCAAACTAGTTTTCGTGAAAAGGGAATTCCAAAAGCTTTTTTTCATAGCACCATTTGAATATACGTGGTTATTACTTGCAGACCTTTCTGGACTGCTGTGTTGTCCTGTGGGACTGAAAAGCACAGACTTGTTAAGTTGTGTCTTAGTTGAAAAAAATGAGGCTATATCACTTTATATGGTACTTGGGGGATATGCTATTAAAATAGTTTATGAAGACATTGGCAATAAATACCTTATTTAAAGTAAAGCAAGTGAAATATTTCCAATCGAGGATAAACTGAATGTTGAAGTAGTTGAAAAGATAAAAACAAAGAACGCAGTTTGTGTAAATACGGAAGACTTTTTGTCTAAATCGTCTTTCAGACTCATTAAACAGCCGTAAGTGATTTAAATACAAATTAGAAAGCTGCACATCATGTTGCAGCCTACTCATGTAGGCTGAGCTCATCAGAAACTCCTTTTGTTGTTCCTCCATTTCCTTCCACCTTGCTTTCCCTGCCGGTGCCAGCAGCGCGGCTTTACCCCTCTGAGCAGGGCTCTCTTGGAGGCACCACCTGTGCACGGGTCTGTGTTACTCTTGGCTCCTTTCGTATTGCTGACCCTGCTCTGTGCTCCTCTGTCCTTCGAACCTCCGTATAACCCTACCTTCCCTTCCACAGATTGGGGGACTGTGGTCTACCTTCTCATTTTCCTTTTTTTCTTATGATTCTTACTTACTTGTCTTGGACAGTGGTATGTTGATAGCCTAAACGATGTAAATAATGTGGAAGACAAGGGGCTTGCAGAATTGGGAGGTTTTATGCTTGAAAGTATTTTGCTCCTGTCATCTAGTTTTTAATCTATAAATAATTGCCTGGTTGGCATATCGCACGCTGCAGACTCCATGCCTCTTGCACACCTCTAACAGATTCTAGCTTTCACCAAAATTGACAAGGCTATTCTGATACGTAGAACTTTCCCCAAAATTTCTGGAATTCATTGAGTGCATTCATTATTAAATAACAGGTGGTGAATCATTGTCAAGTTGAGGGTATAAATCCTTTCTTTGCATAGGCCGGTGGTATGTTTGGCTTGTTTGTAAAATATTCCACTGCAAATATTAGGGAATATAATTGATTTATTTAT
Organism: Limosa lapponica baueri; assembly: GCA_002844005.1. Lineage (NCBI taxonomy): Eukaryota > Metazoa > Chordata > Aves > Charadriiformes > Scolopacidae > Limosa > Limosa lapponica. The sequence continues at coordinate 2,096,532 of KZ505638.1, forward strand.
CTCTTTTAGGAGCAATGGATGAGCTTCATAGCCTGGACCCAAGAAGACAAGAATTGTTAGAGGCAAGATTTACAGGAGTAGTAAGTGGCAGCACTGGGAGTACTGGAAGTTGCAGTGTTGGAGCTAAAGTAAGTTCTAAGAGCAGTCATCCAGATCTACCACCTTTAAAATTCTAATTTAACTCACACTGTCTCTCTTGTATATTGCACATGTGATTTAATTGCAAAAGTACTGGGTTGGAAGAGGCTCAGGAAAATCCTTGTTAGTCTGTTATTTTGCTTTGAGATAGGATTGTTTATCCTATCCTATGACATGGACATTGAATTGTTCTTAATAACACCAAAGAATGGGCTTATACAGGCTCTTTTGTGGTTTTGCTCTAGTGCACATGTGAACAGAGGTGGAAGTTTTTCCCGGTATTTAAGTGGAGTTGTCCCTTCTGCAGATGGCCAGCTACTTACAGTTTGGCTTGAAATAGACACAGGGAGTCTGGTGTGACCTCTGTTTTTAAGATTAAACTTGTTTGAAGACCAATATATCTAGATTAACAAAGCCAAATTCTTTCAACTTTTCCAGACGTATGGATTTTACCCGCTTTCGATGAAGACTCTCTGCAGTCTGCCTGTTAGTATATAAACCACAATGCGACACTTGAGGAAAAACCTTATGAACACTGAGTAGTGGGGCTTGATTACCTTCCATATGTCATATATTACTTTTCAGTTGATACATCTGCAAAATAAATTTGCCTTTATTACTAATTCCATTCAAGTTACTAGCTTCAGCTTCCAAGACAGATTTCTGCAATGCTGTTGCCTAGCCAGAGGTACTCCATTTTGTATTTGTGCATTTGAATGTTCTTAATCAAGTGTAGTACTTAATAAACTGATGCTAAAAAGATATAATACCAATTTTTTAGGCACATTCTCCCCATGACCAAAGTAATTTTGAATTCTGTTTCCAAAGTGTTTTAAGTATTCTACACAAACTTGGTTAGTATTTTTTGTTTCCTATCCCACATTTTAATTACCAGTCTAGATTACAGAACAAAATACTATCTGATAGCAGACATTGATGAAATTTTTGGAGACATGTGATGTAGTGATGACTATTAACAAACTATAAAGAATTAAATGAGTGCATAGTGATCATGCATTGTATCTTCTTAATTTGTTTTTGAGAGTGACATAAAGGTAACTATTACAAAGCTGTAAAAAGGTAACATCACTTCTTAACCAAGAAGTGAGTTAGATGGTCAGGGGAAGGAATCAGGTTGGATTGACATAATGTGGTTGATGCACTGTTGTTTTCTCTTTTTATTTAATTGTCTTCTAATTATGACTGCAAAAATGTATACTTGCCGTATCTTACAATTAAAATTAATTAGAGACAAGCCCAGTTATTGTGACCCACGTTTGTTTCTTTCTTCCTTGGGTTCTCTAGTACTACTTACTCCCCTAATTTATTAGCTCATTATAATTGCACAGGTAATTGCTCATAATTCAAATTACTATCTGTCCTTTTTCATTACTAGATCTATACCTTTTTTTAGCTTCATTTTAGCTTCAACTTTTAGTGTATTTATAAATCCTTCTATTAGTTTTTGATACAAGTGTTGGTCCCTTGCCTTATTGCCAGTCTTTCCTCCTCAGAATCTGTCTACTGCTATCTGTGTAATATACTTTCTTTAAAAGTAATTATCAAGTTTCTTGGGGTTCTCTCTCTTTAAATTTTGATCCCCTGTGAGTCGCTGCTTACCATTTCCATAAATATGTTCAAGTCTTTTTTGTCATCTGTTGTTCAGCCGATTTCACTTTTAGCCAAATTACATTATACTTTCAGGTTCTCAGTTTGTTCATCCAAATTAACCAGAAAAGAAAAAAAGAAATTTAAAAGAGCTAATTTCCTTTTTCACTCTACCATGTAAAACGTAAATTTTTTGTCCCTGACACATTCCAAGATCTGTTTGAACAGATAATTGTATCTCATCCGGTTTGTTTCCAAATGGATAACTGGATAAAGTCGGGGTTTTTTTAAATACTACTAAATGCTCTGATAATTCTTTGCAGAAGATACTACTACTGCTGTCTTCTGATTGATGCAGATCCTCACTTAAGACACTGTTCTTTTTACCTTTGACCAGAAATATTCCACAAATTATCTTCAGTATACAGTGCAATATCTCTTCTTTTTCCTGCTTACTTTTTATTTGGATTAGGGAGGTAGAGGAAGAATATCAATATCCTGTGATTTATCCCACCATCATTAAAGTGGCAATTATATCAGGTTTGTTTGTATTTCTTTTATTTCTGACCCTTCAGTATATCCAAGCAGATAACATGAAGTGTAGTAACTCATCTGGGCTCTGCTTGTAATATGCTTTTTTTTTTTTTTAATAGCCTTTAGTCTTGGTAGAGGATGTTGAGAGAGGCTTATCTTATTTTTATTAAAAACCTGATAAAACCTTTTTGATCCGATGTGCAGAGGTAACTGGGAAAATGTGATGTATAAGTATGATCTCCATTGGTCTGCTTTCACTCTGAAGGCAAACATGAAAAAACTTCCTCTCCAAATCCACACATACCAAATTCTCATTTTCCTGACCTAGCAAGACAATACAGAGGTTGCAGCTGCACTTGCTCGTTATTTTTGGAAACATTCTAGGTCATTATTCTTCTAGTAATTAAATTGAGATGAACTCTTATTTGTTGGGACTACTATTTGGAAAGCCTACCCGTACATACTGTTTTGCTGAAGAGTTTTTGGAATTGTTGGGGGAGAAAAAAGGCCATCATCTTCAAGCTTTTTCAGTAAGCAAGGATGGAAATACGAATATTGGTTACTGAGATTATTCTCTTAGCTGAGTCCGATGACCAGACACTGAGACATTGCAAGGAAGAACTACATATAGACATTTCTATAGTAGAGACTGCCTGGGGGAGAAGACACATGGAAATTTTGTGGTTTTAGTAAACGTTTCTCCAGAAATTTTAATTCAGAGATGATCTAGTTGTTCAGAAGATGTCACAGATCAATATTGTTCTGCAAACTGATGCAGTGCTGGAATTTAATGCTTTGAAGCAAGCTGAGTGTTTGCCTTGGAACTAGTTGTTGTTCCAAGGCATTGTTGTCCTATCCTTGTTGCCATTCCATGTTCTAAAGATCTCTGAATAAATGAGCCTTAGAAAATTTCTAAATAAATATTACAATTTGAGACTATTTCAGTTTTCATCTTTTTTTTCCTCATTGGTCTAAATTTGTTCCTTTGGGGGAAATGGTTTATTTTAAGAATGTAGAATAATATTATCAATAGGTTGTAATTTTCTGTCACTGAATGTATTTTAAAAAATAATCTCTGCAATAGCGTGGTATCTGTCTTGGGGACAATTAAACCCTCTTTTTCTTTGAAAAATGAAAATTTTTAGTAGTCTCCAGCACTTTCAATAATATTGGCTTTTTAAACCCATTCTGTAGAATCAAATGGTAGGGTTTTTCATTGGATATTTTGCTATTCTCAAACATGACTGAAACATTTTTGAATGTTCTAGGGTTTTACTTGGCTTAAAAGAAATCAAAATACAGAATTTACTGTGCCCTGTCAAAACATCCACCTGTCATAAGTGGTCATGAGTACACTATAGTTAATGAATTTTTCCTTCGAGTATGAAATTTTTTTACTGTTACTTGTTATAACTGTGAGCTATAATAGTGGATTAGCTGTTTTCTAAATCTGTATATAATGTTTAGTATTTTATTTGTCTTGGTAGGCCTCAACAAATAACGAAAGTTCAAATCACAGTTTTGGAAGCTTGGGATCTTTAAGTGATAAAGAATCAGAGGTAAGTGTATCAGGCAGATTCATTATTACTGCAAAATTTTAACACTAACAACTCATAATTTTATATTCCACTTTGCCTTATTTTATACAGAAGCTGTTGAATTTAAATGCAAAATACACAGCTAGGTAGGAAAAAGCATACATTACTAAAAGATACCATCTCTTGGAGGAGAAGTCATGGCTTCATAAAAGTTTCTTTGGATTTTTGGTCATGAAACTAGCTGCCTCTGCTACAGCTTTTGGAGCTGAAAATGCTTAAACAGTTTGCTGTCCTTTGTTTAATACATGATAAGGTTTTCATCAGCACAGATAGACTTTGACTAGTCATTGGCTACATCTTTGAAAAGACTCTAAAAACTAGTTTGCTTTGTTTTCTCTAAATATACAGATTTACTCCAAGGTCAGACAGTAGCTGTCATCTGCATTTGTAAAAGCTGCAGTTGTCACTGTGTGTTGTCTTACCTAGCACCACTTCATAATCCAAAAAAGGATTCATACTCTTACGAGGTTTTAATGTGCAGAGTGCAGACTTCCTTAGAGTAGAAGATTTTCCTCTTGGTGACCAGCATTTATATAGTTGCTCTAATGCAGCTCTTACAATTTCCCTATTTGGGGGTCGGTGAGTCCCTCTGACAGTTTTGCCTGTGTACAGATTATACCCTTTGTAAGCAAGAGTGGATTTCTAGCCCAAGCGAGACCCATGTCATGCAGAGGGGAGAGTTGTTTGGAATGTGCTTTTGATGTTATTTTCATATTTTAAAGCTTTATTTTGGGGCCTAATTATTTGTTCACTCAGTCACTACAAGATGCTGTCTGATGTTTGCTTTTATACTGGGCTGACCAGCAAGTGAATTTAGTTGATTCCCGAAACCAATACCTTATAAATAAACGTGCTCTATGTGTGATTTCATGTTTTCCTCTTTGAAAAAGGCTCTGCTATGTTGTGTATGTTTTTCCCTTGCCTTTCCCAACTGGATTTTCTTTTCAATTGTATATAGACTATTTTCTTTACCAGAAGAGACTGTCTGCCTGTTGTTTTTCTTGATGACTTCTCCTAGAAATACTTTGAGCAGTGTTGCGATGATGCAGTTCTGATGTAGCTTGGGAATGGAAATGTCCTGCAATAGGCTGAAGGTTATGATGCGTTATTGCAATTCCTTGGCAGAAAAACATGTCTGTGAATAGTTGAGTGATCTCAGAACACTGATTTTACGTGAAATAACTTTTTGATATAGAAAAATGTTATTTTATAATGGTATACGTGAGATACAGAGGCAGGGTTTTTCCAAAGCATATAAGTTTGAAAGTTCAACCCATATCTTCAGTCTCTAGGCAGTGTTTTTACTTCAAGCTGTGCCTCTGGGTAGGGATAAATTATTATTTTTTAAAAAGGTATTCTAAAACTTGGATGCTAAAATAGAAATAGACTTCTTTTTGTTAAAAGTCCCTGCACAGATCTCCAGTGCACAGTGCTCCAGGTTTCTTCTGTGTTTTCCGAAAGATGAGTCTTAATGACATTGAATAATGAAATATGATTTCTTGACCCATTTTCAGAAGTTGTCAGTTGTATTCACTTAAATTAAAATATAATTGTAATACCAAATATTTTAATAAGTTTTTAGAGTTTTGTTCTTAAAACAACATCTGGTTGCTTATACTCTGTAATCCTATAAAAAGTACACTTTAGTTCTTAATATTGCAAACAGCTTGTGAGATTTTTTTGTGTTTGTTTTTTTTCAATGGTGTGACAATGAAGGTTTCATAATAATAGGGAAACCGTCTTGTAGATGGTAGTGTAGAAATACAAAGACTTACTCATATGGAAAGCAGTGCCATCATTTGGTGTTGAGAGCGAACTGTTGTGTTACAATGGATTGGGGAAGAAAAAAAAGTAGAAATGCGAATCTCAGAATCGTTTAAATTTCTAGCAAGAATGTCAGTTTCTGATCCTATTGTGATGGTACATTCATGTCATCATTATGTGCTTTCGTCACTAAGTGGCACATTAAAAGGCAGTCTTTCACACTTAGCTTTCAAAACAAAGCAGACTTCTCACACACACACACCTTTTTGGTTTTCTGGTGTGATTATGTTTTTTTTTTCTTTTTTACTTTTGCACACGGGATTGCAGAAAATACAACGATTAGAACTATAGTCTTTTTTTTTCTATCTGATGGATGTATGAAGAGGGGCAACTTTTCTGAATAATTGTTTTATTTGATATGCTTCACAGAGGTAAACTTTGATCTGCAAAATAACTTGAAACCAGGCTTTATTCTGGATTCAGTTCAGTATTGTGAGTGATAAACAATAGCTGGATGTTTGATCTTAATATCCAGACCTGTATTCCAGTTTCCTTTTAAGTGTATACATTATTTTTATTTTATTAAATGCTTTATTGCTGTGGTACATAGGTCTTAATTTGAGTGTGTATTAGCTACTTGTAGTTAAGATAAATCCTAAATTGGCTACCTCAGGTTATGAACAAGTGCTTCTAGGAGTCTTCCAATATTTTGGCCTTCCCCACCATTCCTCATTAAAGAGGATTACTCGTCCTTGTTTTGGTTAAAAATATTATTTTATTTATAACTAGTATTATTCTATTCTTTGTAGATAATGACTTATTTAAAACAAGGCAGCTTTGTCTGTGGCTTGACTTGTCCAGTTTGATTAGTTATGTAAATGTTTTGCTCTGCTTGCGTGTAGCTGTTTAGTTGCTGTGGTTCCCAATAATACAGAATCCTCATTATAAATGTAATTTCAGAAGTAACTAAAGGTTTGATCTAGTTGGAACTTACAATGTATTGTGGAGCAGAACAGCACTGCTGTATTTGTTTGCTGTAGTTGTAAAGCTTTGGGAGGAGGGTAGGATTTAGAAGAAAATTATAGAAAACTACCAACTCATTCATTATACATATGAAAAATATTAACTAAAAAATCATAACTATTAAGCATACTGAAGATTTAAGTGTTGAGAGACAAAAAAATAAAACTTTTACGTCATTACAAATTATTTTAATTTTTTGCTTCCTCTCCAAAATAACTTCCTGAGTTATGTTGTTACCAATTTTACAGTAATGGTAAAAAATACTTAACTTTACATAAAATATATAAAAATACTTATCTGAGTATTTTTTTAAAGGAGATTAACTAGTTGAGAATTGTACTTAGAAATGTTTATTTCTTAAAAGAGGATGTGAAAAGCCAAAATTTAAAACTATAAATGTGAAGAGAAGACTCAGGGGAGGCACATTAAAATTGAGGGGTCAACTGGGATCAAGACAATGATATTTGAGGCTCTGCTAATATGCCATGCTGTGAATAACTTTAACATAGCTTTACAGTCTAACTTTGGATAAACTTCAAAACTATTTTGTCTTTCTTATGAAATAGTAGGATTTTAATCTAAATCTTGGTTATATGTGAATCCTTCTGAAGTGACTGAAAGCAGCTTCAATCTTCGTTTATCAGGAGGATACTCCTCAGCCCCATTAGCCTTCGCTTTCTTGTAATTTGTATGATTCCATTCATTAGAAAGGATTTTGGAGAACATTTTCTAGTGATTGATGTATGCTGTACATTACCATGTGAATTTTGTAGTTAGAAAAGGTGAACATGACCTTGTTGGGTAACCTCATTAATAACCTCATTAGTGTGCTAATACTTCTTAGTCTGGAAGGTTAAATTAAACACTGAAAGAAATCAGAAGAGCTTAAGAAAATAGACATTTATGAATTATTTGAATTTCAGTTTTAAAACTATAAACCTCTTTAAATGTCTGGTTTTTAAATACACGACATCAGTAACTGCAGCTGGAAACTAATTTTGGTGAGGGAAATCTTAAATGTTTAGTCATTAATTAGCTTTTAAGCAACTTTTTTTTTGCTTGATATGGTAGGTAAAACTGTCTATGTTAGAATGATAACTGCAAAATTGAAAGCTAGAGGATAAGAATAACGTGAAAATGGTTAAATAGTTTCAATTTAGTTTTGTGGAAAGATAGCTTGATGTTACCTATTTACTTGGCACTAATTGCAAATTATTAAAGTAATTTTTCTAAGCTATGTTTTCTGCTTTTAGAATCATACAGTCTTAAGATAACTTCATTTCCAGGAGTCTGTGTTGTACAGTTTGCTAATATACGATAGCACTGTAAAAGATTAAGATTTTGGTTGGAAGAGTTCATTTAAAATAAAATGTATGTAATGTGAACTTCATTTGTGGCCTGATAATACAACAGTTAAAACTGTAAAGCTTCAAAAGGTATTTTTATGACGCTATCCACAGAACTAAAGCTTCTAAAAAATACATGGTATAGATAAGTAAGGCCTTTCTTGTCCTGGCTCTTCTTTTAGAGACTGATAATTTTTTACAGATCACAGGTAACTTAAACTGGTTCTTTGCCAAAATAAGTATTTTAGGATATTTGTAGTAAATTTATATTTGAAGATATCCATGTGAAGATTTTGGAACTGCAACATCTTTGAAATGCTTCTAGTGATGGGTTGAAATTTGAATTTTGATATCATTTGCTGTGTTGAGAAATAATACTTGGAGCACAAAGTGACAAACACAGTGAAATGATAAAATGATGGTATCTTTAAAAAAAAAAAAGCAGCATCTTCTGACTGATCTCAAATTTAGTCTGAGATATTAGGGGCCATTGATTTCTTGATTGTAAAACAGAGTTCATGATGTAATGGCTTCTGTGCTTTCTCCAATTACTGGTGTGAGGCTGCTTGGAGGCTGAATACACACACAGCTGCAGTATCTTTTCCTTGAACCAAAGCATCTTGTAGAATTTAACTTACGCTGGGGAGACTTAACTGGTTTGAATCCTCAGATCAAAGGAAAGCAAATATAATTTAGAGATGCTTCTGATCACAGCTCGCTCTTGTTATCTATGATGTACATGCTGATTGTAGTTTCTAGGCAACTATATATAATATTTCTGGAATAAATTTTTAACAGATCTGTGTTTTTTCAGTTATCATTGATGTTTTTCTTTGAGTTTCTTGAGATGCAGATATAATGGGGAGGGGATGACGACACTTTCCAAGTCTATAGATATTCAGATTTTGAGGAATTGCTCTTTTTTTCTTTTCTTTTCTTTCTTTATTTTTAAATCCTAAGCAAATTCTAGAAATCTACAGTTTATATTAGTTTGGAGATGACTTCTGCACTTCTGAAAATGCATAACATTGTTGTTGAAGCACTAGAACTTTTGTGTTTATACTGTGGCAATGTGTAGAAAACACCATCAAGAATCAGATTATTTCACAAGGTATTAAGGCTTAAAACATCCACAACCATAATACGACGATCTTGGTAAAAAGTAGCCATAAGTGAAACCAAATTGGGTGTTCATAAACCCCAGAATGGATGAAAAGGTATAACTGCTTAACAGTTAATATGTAGAATTGCCTTTTGGAAAATTATTTAAGAATTATTGCTCACTTTCTTAAATACCTCTTTTAGCTTGTATTTATCTGATTGACCAAGGATCATATTACCTACTTTAACTACAATCTAAAATTACATCCCTGCTGAATTGTGAAATCGTTTTATGAATGAGGATTTAAGTTTATTTCACAATAATTTAGCAATAATATAAATAAATAGAGCTGCTGTGCTGTTGGATCACGTTCTTTTTGTTGTTTGTAGACTCCAGAGAAGAAACAGTCAGAACCTTCCAGAGGAAGAAAAAGAAAAGCAGACACTCAGAGTGAAAGCAGCCAAGGTAAACTAAAATGTAAATGAATTAGATAGTTCTTGCATGTATTTAATCAAGTTATGATGTACAAAGTTTTTACTGTTAGCCTTAAAATTTCTGTATTTTTGCTTGCATAAGACAGGCATTGGGTTTTTTTATTACTGAAAGGGATGGGCAAGTAAAGCCTGAACTGGGCTGATAACTGCCCATAAGAACTGTGTACTTGTGTACCTTGCAGCTATGGTACAACTCTGTATACTTATTAAGAATTGTAGCATCTCTTCTCATCCAAAATACCTATGTGACTTGTATTTCTTTTCAGTAGGTAAGGGGGAAAAGGGATTATAGATTATAATCCCTCATTGCTTGTTTTTCAGGTATATCTAAAAATTAAATTTTACTTTTCCTTTTCTATGGATTATTGTCTACAGGGATGGGGAAATTGGGATGACACCGATTTCCAGTTTGATATTTACAAAGCATTGTTTTTGTTGTTCTTCTCTTTAATGTGACTTTTGGGGGAGGAATGGTAGAAATTTAACCTCAAGACAAACATCCATCATAAAGGGCAGAGGAAATAATTTTGATAACATCTGTATTAGCTTTTTTTTTTTGTTTCTAACTGAGCTAGGAAATGTCACTTCAGATACATATCAATGGGCTCCATATCTGGAAGTCTTCATGATGCAACATGTTATTAATAGACAAATTATGTGGTTTGACTAAAATTGAAAAGTGTTGCTTCATAGAGACTTGCTTTTTTCAAAGAACTTGAATGAAATTTCCTATTTCCATTGTTCTAGTAACCTATCCTTCCTGCCAATGAGAATTGAAATTAGAGATTATACGAATTTTAGGAACTTCTTGGCATAGACAACATGATTATAATGTCTTATAATTACTATTTTATTGTCAGCAGCAGTGAAACTGAATAGTCTGCACTGCGGTACTCTCAAGGAACTGGCCTAGGAAACTGTGGTATATTGGAGTGGTACAGTACAGTTGAAGTACAGCAAATACTGCTATTGTATTGAAAAAAGGGACAAGAGGTCCATGTCCTGTATATTGTATACCTAGGATTTTGCTTGTGTAATATACAAAATAATCTATAAGTGTAGAAGAAAAGTTTTGTTTAGAACATGGAGGTAATTGAAAAGTGGGAGAAAATCAGTGTAAATCTATTCATAATTGACTGTGCCAAAATAATCTGATGTATTTCTTCAGTGCCGAGTTCTCTAATGTGACACGGAATAGATTTTTATATACTGAAAAGGAATGTAGTCTGTCTCATTTATCTGGATGAAAGCAAATTTTAATTTGATAAAGTGATATTTGAGAATTAAGCATGAAGACAGAAATGACTAGCAGAATTGTAGGGCAGGTAAAGAACTGACTAGAGGGCAGTGGCAGTGATACGTGCACTAACTGGGTAGCTACTGGAGGACTTAGCTGTGTGCTGTTCTAGGTCTTTGAATTATTTTATCTAAAGATTTCTATTAAAAGTCTTGACACAAAAAGGGCTGCCAGATGTGTCTGTTTCTTCATGGTATTTTTTTATGACGCAAAGTTATACAGCAGTGCCAATATAGAGGCGTTTTGGACTAGAAAGAATTCTTCAGGGCTGGAGTAACAGAAAAGCTTGAAAATTTTTTGCTAAAAAGTCCAAAATTACACTTTTGGACATATGGATAAAGGTCTCTTAATTTATTGCAAACATTTCTTCCTATAAAGAAAAAAAGCTTTAAACAGTGGTCCATTTTCAAGATGTCTTCTGACAGGTAGTCTGACCTGTACAGGAGACAAATACATTCTCAGATCTTTCAGTCATCTTAGGGCTGAATAGAAGAAAGCATTTATGCCATTGGGTAAGGCATTGGTGTTATCTCTAGAATGCTATATATGCATTAGGTCCTCATGTTGAAGAAAGATTAATTTACATTTGTGCTTCTGAAGTCTCAAAACTGATTAAGATAAGAAATTCTACTCTCTCATTCTGCTCTATTGATCTCCCTAGTTAACCCTGTGGGTTAGCCGCTTTGTAATTGGGTGTGGAGGAATGGAAATGCTTGTCATCCTCCATGCCCGTGCTGTTATTGCCACCTAAGGAGTTCCTTGGTCTGAACATTTGGGCACAATAACTCACCTGGAACATATAATGTTAATAGACTTGGTTAATTTTGATACTTTGGAAGTGGGTGAACTTTGAGATAGTGCTTGGAAAGTGGAGGGACTTAGCACTAAAGATTTGATCTGTAGGATGAGAGATCAGTTTCCCGTTATCTAGAAAAGGTCTAGGCTTGCTGCTAAATCTACACTGATCTGGTTTAGGAATTGAAGTGTGTCTTAATTTCTGATTTCTCAATGAATGGAATATGCAAATCTCTTTGTTGTGTCCAATCCCTTAATTAACTACATAGGGACATCCCATATTAGCACATCAAAGAAAACAGATTAACAAGTGGTAAGACTTTGCTATAAGTACTCTATAGGTAAAAATGTAAGACACATCTTATAAGTAAGTTATTTAATAAATTCTAATGTACTAATGTATTTGTTTCAGGAAAGAATATTGGGGGACGTGGTCACAAGATTAGTGACTATTTTGAGGTAAGGTTTTTGTGTGTTTGTAAAATTTACTTAAGCTTTAAAATACTATTTTTAGCTTTTTTTGGATGTTACAAAATTTTTGCTTTTAATGGACAGGCCTCTTGAGAGGATACTCTTTTGTTCTTTATGTAAGTTTACAAGTATTAAATCTTGAAGTAGAGATGAAGCGATCTCTTGGTGCAGCCCGACCTAAAATATAAAACATTTTCTCTCATGCTTTTATTTAAATGGACAAAGGCTACACTAATGCAAGTAATGCAATCTAATTTAGAAATATAGATGTATAATGTATTTATCTAATGAAATTTAGATGTATAATGTATTTTGATAAGATGATTGACTAATTGGAGGGCCATATCTTCTCTACAGTACCAAGGTGGAAACGGCTCTAGTCCAGTGCGAGGTGTACCTCCTGCAATTCGATCTCCTCAGAATTCACATTCCGCTCCTTCTTCTGTAAGTTTGTGAACTTCATAACTGCTGGAGATACTTTCATAGTCTAAAAGTAGAATAATTGAAAATAAAATATATGTAAGGAAAGAGATTTCAAAGGAGGGAATCGTGGGAAGGAATTCATTCTTTCAACAACAACAAAAAAAAAAGGATCAAGTTAATTAGTAAAACTAAAATTTTCTGTTAACACTGGGACTTTTTTCCTAAAACAACTTTTAAATAAAAAGTAATTATGTAAATGTTAAGTAAAAGTTAAAATGTTCTAATGACATCTATTCACAAGCCTCACACAAAAAAGGGGAGGATTCTTTTTACTTATGAGGAAACTGAACCCCTAACTTGGGACTCTGAAAGCTCAGGTTTTGATAAATCAGAAGTTTTTAAATAATTGACACCTAATTTGCTTGTATTCTTTCAAAATTCTCTTCATTGATCATGCTAATTATTTTTTTTTTCCTCCTCGTGCAAAATTTCAGTGTTAGGCATACCCATGTGTGATTCTAAATGGTCAAACAGATTCTGAGAGTTACAGAAAGGATTTGTTTTCTCTGCTGGTAGACCTCAGCTTTTATTCCATGTACTTTCAACTTCAGGCATACTCTTATTCTTGCTAACAGTATGGAGTATAACACAGATTGTGGAATTTGACTTGAAAATGGTCTCATTCACACCAATTAGAGGGTTTGGGGAAGTTTCAGTAACAGAATTTGCACTGGCTTTCCCTTCCTGGTTCTTCCATGGGAAATAACCGCTCCAAAAATAACTCACATTACTTTATTTTTGAGTTGTGAAAGCTTAGAATCAGAAAAATCAGTCTGTGTGAGACTGACATCACCGTATGTCAGTCTTGTATTGTCTTAAATCTTTCAGTTTGTTTCTCTAAAGTGACAATCTTAGTTTTCTCAGAGAATATATTGCATCCTTTCTGAACTGCAACTGATATGTAACAACGTAGTGATAGCTCTCAATGCAGTGCTCCAAGTAGTATCTTCTGTAATAAAGATCCCTTATTTCTCTATTCTATATGATTTTTTCTGCCAAGAGTTGTAGACAAGGCTATGTTCATAATTGAATATTACAGTTGTATCTAAAATCCTGTGGTTTTCATGCATTCCAGGTTCGACAGAATAGTCCTTCTCCTACTTCATTAGCTTTCGGGGACCACCCTATCACGCAACCAAAGCAGTTATCTTTTAAAATTACTCAGGTAACTATTTTTGAGTAGAGCTATCCTGTATCATTTCAGTCTGTAGGAAGAACTGATAGATAGGTTTATTTGTCTTTCAACTTCTTTTAAACTCTTAACGGCTTCCAAAGCTTTGCTTTTTACAGTCTGCCACAGCATTTTTCTTTTAAGTTCAGCAGCTCATAATTTAAATCTCTCTGATTAGTTTTGTGTGCTGTACTTGCCCTGCTTCCAACATGGCACTTCAGAAGTAGTTAGATGACCACGTCATTGGTAGGCTTTTGCTCAAGATTTTAGCTGTTGTGCGATCTTAGAAGTAGAGGCTGCTCTTTCAGGCAGTATTTGAAGTGACAGCTGCTGTTGTCATATTGCATTTAAAATCTGACATAGAAGAAGAAAAATGAAATGGTAATCAAAATGATCAAGATATAGTTCTGTCATGACTTTTAAAAGCTGAAAGCAGCTGTTTATCCTGTCTGCCATTTCTGACGTGATCTGTTCTATGTTTCACAAGTTAGTCAGAACAAGGTTGCTTCACCTGTTGACCAAATACAGAGAATTTAAAGTGATTAGCTGACATTTGCATTCTGCCCTCTTTTCTGTGCTTTGTTTTGTGAACAATAGTGTTTCAATTAGTGATGAAGCCTTTTAACACTATTAGTGGTTTGTACTAACTGTTCACAGTCATCCTCATGAAGGGGGAAGCAGTTTTGAAGAAGAACCTGGTATGTCACTTTCAAAACACAGGAAAATAAGATATGCCAGTTTTGTTGAATCATTCAAAGTAGTTTATTTCTCTATGTAAGAGAAAGTAATGCTGCAATTGTTAAAGGAAAGGATAAATATTTCAAAATGTTCTTTTTAGACTGATCTCACAATGCTGAAATTAGCTGCACTAGAAAGTAATAAAAATCAAGACTTGGAAAAGAAAGAAGGTCGTATAGATGACTTACTCAGGGTAAGTGTGAGACATTTATTTAGAACAACAGGAAGTGAATCTGAGGCAAATATTTTAAATGTTTGAATAATCGTTGTTTTTAAAAATTACCGTAGAGGTACCTAAATTAAAAGGTGAAACAAGTTTTTAATTTTGTGATTTATTTTTTTTTTCTGAAAATCCAAGAAAAAAAATGAAATGCGTAACCATTTTTTTTTCTGCTTCTGTGCTATGACTTGTTAATGATTAAATACATTCATACACTTTCTGAAGGTACAAAGAAAGCTGATGCTTTTTTGCGGGCAGTTGATTAATTCTTTAGATTCGTAATAGAATTGTGAATAGCATTTATTAGTTGGCAGTTTCAGAATGGTGGTGATTGTGACAGAAATTACTACAGGCAATAAATAAATACTTTTAATAAGAATATTGCTATTTTTTAAAATAGTAAGGAGTTAAATGTAATTCTAATGTAGGGAACTTGGTAAACTTTCTACTCAGATAAGTGAAATTTCTGGGATTGTGAATATTTTGTTTCCTTTTTAATTAAAAACGTTAGGATGTCACATGACTTGAGCAATAAAATATAAAGGATCTGGAGCTAAAATTAAACTTTCAGTTTAACACTGGAGGACTGGAAAAGCGGTCGGTACAATGTTATTTATATGCTGAATGGTCTGTAATACAGAATACAGCTCAGTGTAAAGGAAATAAAAAAAGAAGCAAAACATTCTTCACAGATCTGTGAAATGTGATTTTTTGCCTATATGTATGTTTATGCATGTTCTTTACATTAGTCATGTGAAGGTAGATACCTTTTCTTTTCTTGACAGCTGATTATAAAAATAGTGTGTTGATATATCTTTTCATATTTTGTATATATTTGTTAGGCTAACTGTGATCTTAGAAGACAAATAGATGAACAACAAAAGCTACTTGAAAAATATAAAGAAAGATTAAACAAATGTATTTCAATGAGCAAGAAGCTTCTAATTGAAAAGGTAAGTTGACTACTCTTAAAATGTTTGTGATAAAAACTTTGAGGGTGCTGTAGAACTCCATTATGATTCCTTCATTTTCACTTTAACTTTTTCACATTAGTCTCTGACACTGAAACTTTGTAGGCATGGTCTCCATCTGGCATTAAGTGTTTTTATAAGACTGAATAGGCAAAATAAATTGTTGAGCCTTCTTCCGCTTGTGGAAAATGTGCCTTTTAATTTAAGGGACGTTTTCCCATGAGTAATTCAGATATAGCAAAGCATAAAAGGTAAGAACTTAGGATGTGGCTAATTTTCTGGACAAACGTTAAGAATAAGATTACAGTGGATGAAAAAATTTCTGAATGGAATCTGTTGTGGAGACGAGATGGATAAAATCTATTAATGAGACACTTAAGTGGCAGAGATAATTTTTGATGTAAAATGTTAAAATGCTCTTTAGCTCAGAATTAATAGAAACAAGGAAATGAAGGTGACCATTTACCTTCATACTGCTATGAAATAAATATTATTTCAAATATAATGCCAATTATATTTAAACTAGCAGCAATTTTGTGAAAGACAAGGATACATTGTTTCTCTACCTCTTCTTTAAAATAGCCTTATTTAAAAAACAAACAAACAAAAAGCGAATAGAAAATCAGCTTATTACAAATTGGGAAACAAAAATATTTAAGATAAACAGCCAAGTCTGTTGCCTAACGCTAGCCGCTAGATGCTGCTGTCAGATACAAGGGCATAAACTGATCCATTAGAGAATTAGGCAGAGTTGCCTCTCTAGCACGCCATAAATAAATTATTGCAGTCCTTTTTAAGTTCCAGCATGACGGGAATGCAGGGAAAAGATGCATCAGATCTCTTCAGCATGGTGCAAGGTGGGCACCTTCAGACCGAGAATATCACATAGGCCATTTTTCATGAAAGGCCATGCAGGCCTTCTCTTTGATCTGGTCTGTTTGCACAAAGATCCTTAATTCTGTCAACTTCTCACATTTTTTTTTGCGTGTGTGATTTTGGGCCATAGGCTTTTCTTAAGCATTTGCAGCAATTTAAGAGGTCTCTGTCCATCAGTGGTGTTCACAGTGCTCTTTCTTCTTGTGCTGAAGCAGAGTAGGCAGACTCAATCATTTATCACATCCCAAAGATGCCTGTGGTCATAGTGACTGGTTCTGAGAAGGGCACCTTCTTCTGTTACTGCAAGTGGGTATCTGATCGCAGTTAAGTCAACCTGCAGTGCATTCCCACATAGAGATTCGTGAGCTCAGTCGGTTTAGTATGTGTAGTAACATAGGTGCTCTGTCAAGCGAGTTTCCAGGCTAAGTATCTGAGGTGCATTGATATCTTCTGATATCTAATCAGGCTCATTTAGCGTAATAGACACGTACAGACATAATCAGTTATATAACTGTATGATGTTCATACTCAACAGTTTTGCTGTATTTACAAATAAAGTGTTTCGTTAATTATGAAGAACAGTGAACTTTATAGGAAAACCGAGTCAAACTCAATTTTTTTTGGTGCACCAATCATCATTCGTACCAATTCTGAAAAATGCAGATGTTTGAATTCTGCAAAAATTAGAATAAATGGAGTAAAGTAATAAAAGAGATTTTCATCTGCTTTCCTTTTATCCCTCCGTTAGAAAGTTGATGGAGGAAAAAAAACTTTTACTGACTTTTTGAACATTATAGTATTACTGAATATGAATTTTTTTTTTTTTTGTTTTCTTAGAGCACACAGGAAAAGCTGGCAAGCAGAGAGAAGAGCATGCAAGACAGATTACGCCTGGGGCATTTTACAACAGTTCGTCATGGTGCTTCATTTACTGAACAGTGGACAGATGGCTTTGCATTTCAAAACCTTGTGAAGTTAGTATATGCTATGTTCTTAAAATTCTCGCTAATTGTTAGTTCCCTCTAGTGGATTTTTTTTATTACTAAGGTTCTAGGATTGGAGCAGCTTTTCGGACGTATTTTGCTTTGCCTTTTGAAGACTGAGGATACAGTACAGAACTCCCTTAATCAACTGAGAAAATACTAAAGCTGGGTGTCTTTGAAAGACAGTTTGGTTTCACTTGATTTTAACTATTCGCAGAAAAGCATGAATGTACTAAATGAGCAGCATATAATTATTCAGCTCAGCTGGTAGAAAGAGCTATAAAACTAAATCAGTGATTTTTCATGCAGCTAACCATGTATCACTGGGGATCATTGGGGCAGATGAGGTCTGTAAAGTTCTCATAGGTGAGAATAAATAAAACCCACATAAAGGTCACATAGGTGCTGCCTGCACATTCATCACTGCAGCAGCTTTTTCAGCATCCATCTCTTCGGTGCCACGAAGGAGGAGTGACAAATCTGGCAGCCTCAGATAGGGCCTAGTGCAAGTGGATGGGGGAGAGCAGCCACCTGGAAGAGAGCTGCTGCAACAGGTAATTCAGCAGAGATGGGGCCAAGGAAAAGGCTTCTGGGACACCATCAGAGATGGTAAAGTAATTATGCAGTGCCTTAAAAGATGTTCTTTGGTAACAAGTCTGACTCAGTCTTTTGGAGATATTTATGTGTGTGTATATATATATATAAAAAAGTAATTCTCCAAGATTTTAGTTTTTGAGGGGCAATATGTAGTCTTAGCATTATGTGATTGCCAACGGCATTGCTTTTTAAGACAGTCTTAAAGACAATTTGTAGGTGTGTTTTGCATAAAAGCTGTAATTGTTTGCCATACAACCAAACTAATGATTTATTTGGCAATGGTCAGATCAAACTCAGTATTTGGCCTATAAAAGTGAAGTAGTCTCTGTTGACTTCGTTACATTTCTTTTGATGGTATAAAAGAAGGTATCCACCAGCTCAGATACTTTTTTTTTTTTTTTCTTCTTCTCTTTCTTGTGCAGAAATCATGCGTAACACTTTCAAAAACAAAACACCCCTCCCCCCCAAAAAACCCAAACAAAACCACATATCTCAAAAATATATTGTGCCAAAACTTTGCCAAAATTTTCCCACCTCATGAAGAAAATTGGTGTTCTTTTGCCTAGAAAACATTTTCACATGTATAGTAAGTTGGTTTTTTTTAATTTAATAATGTTTTATGAGTTAAAAAGATAATTCTTTAAAAAATGCAAAATGACGAAACTTTAATAAAGCTTTTTTTGGGGTTTACAGGCAGCAAGAATGGGTGAATCAACAAAGGGAAGACATTGAAAGGCAAAGAAAGCTCCTGGCCAAACGAAAGCCTCCAACTACAAATAATTCTCAGGCACCATCTGCCAATTCTGAACCCAAGCAGAGGAAAAATAAAGCTGTGAATGGGGCAGAAAACGATCCCTTTGTTAGACCCAATTTACCACAGCTGTAAGTTTAACATTTCAATCAGTCTTTTACATAAATTCTCAGATATTGTCTGTGTGAGTTCTATTCAAACAACAGCATAAAAAGACACTCAGTATATTCAGCAGCTATATTCTCACTGAGGACTTGCTGATGTTAGGAAAATTTGCACCACTGCCTATGAAGATGTCGTACAGTTGCCCAATTTATTTTTGGTAGAGTCACCAGAGAAAGGCCCATTCTGTGTTTGTGCATTGTTCCTTCTGTTTTCCTCATCTAGAGGAGTCCTTGTTCTGGTTTCCTACTCTTGCAATGTCACTGATACCTACTGAACTTTTCTTGATCCACATTGCTCTAGGAGCCTCTCCTTTACTTAGAGATCATTTCATTTTTCATATAACAGTCTTCAGCTGACAAGAAAAGCTTTTTTTCAGCCTTTAGTATTTGAAGACATTTCTAAAAACAAATGGAAAAAAATTTTTTTTTCCCTTCTGAATGCTAGATCCTGAGAGCAACTGTCAGAAGTTACTGATCCTGTTTCACATATTGACAATGTTGAAATTTTTTGTCATTTAAACATAAAAATTGAGAGCTATCAAAGGCTTCTCCATTTTTGAAGTGCCATTTTTTCCCTGCAGACAGAAATGGTATAATTCAAGGCACAGACAGATGTGTTCTTGACATTTAAGTTGAGTATTTTAAGAAGTTGCTGCTTGGAGATACTAGTTACTGCTCTCGATGCTAAGAGGCAGCAGCTGATAGTGTATCTGTTCCTAGTCGGCTTAAATAAAAAGTAAATAAGGGTTAAAAAGACCGTCAGATTAATCTGTGTTACATTGCAGAAGAAGGCTACATGTGTTGAACATGGTCACCTGTCACCTCTCACTTGTGATGGTAGTAATTTATACCTCTGGGGGTGGCGGTTAAATAAATTGCCCTGGTTAGATCTGTAAAATATGTGTGTTTGGACCATCACTTTGAAGACAGCTGCATATGTTTTACATAATGCATCATTCTTAAAGTTCACATTGTGAAATTGTCTGTGACAAAAATATGAAAATATAGTAGTAAGGCTGGCAATGTAAGCAAATCTTGATTAATGTTACTTGCGTATGTTGATGGAGAGCTGAGGAGTCATCGCTCAAATTGATTCTTTAGTAACACTTAGTGCCTACTTCTCTTCTTCTTAGAACATAATTAATACTTTTGAATAGTACGGTAAAGATTACCGTCATGTTAAAAATACCTTTTTTTTGAATATAATATCTCTTGTTATTTAGTAACATTTAAGTAATGGAAAAGACCTGAAAAATTACATAATTTTTAATTTGGTCATTTCTTCATACATGATAAATTTCTATAATCTTATTGCTGCTTTAGGAGGTGATAAAATACACATTTTGGGGAAAATACAGAATACATGTTCTAATTATTAAGTAGGACAAGATGAATTCCTGATAATAGACTTCTGAATATTTTCTGGTGTTATGCAGTTTTAGATAATTTCCAAATGACTAAAAACTTTTCAAATTTTCATTTTATTTGCCTTAACCAGTTACATGTTAAATGGCACATGAAAATGATTGCTGGTTGTGGAATTGCCAAGAGAACAGTCAGAATTGCCCTTTTATATCTAATGCTAGCATAAATGTAAGCTGTTATTGAATCTAAAGTGTTTTGCCTTTAAGTATCCTAATTTGATTATTTTATCATCTAGATATGAGATTGCTTGCCTGTATGATAAATTTTGTTTCAGACCTTTGAGAAGGTCTGTAATGTGTCCTGAGGTCACGGAATCATTAACCTACATCATGCTCTTAGGCCTTTACTTGAGAGGGTTTTTTAAATGTTTGTATTTAGGATTCGTTATAATTTTGTGTAGCAGTATTACGTGTTGCACTCCTCTCTGCTTCTCAGTACGGAATTAAATATGTTTTGTGTATCTTGGTAAAACAATTCTGAATTGTGCATTTCCTTTTTAGAGTAAATGTGTCATCTGCTATATGTGATTTCCTTCTATTATATTGTGCTTATCACTGTTCCTGTGTTACTTTGAAAGTAATGATCTTAATTAGTATAGCCAAATGGAAGATGTTCTGTTTATATGAGGCATGGGGAAATGAAGAACTGCCTGAGATTAATGAACTAAACCAGTAGTAAATGTTAATAACTTATTTGCAAGTGATTAGGCAGATCTTTTTTTAAACAAGCAACTTACTAGCAGTTGTTAGCAACAAGTTTCTCTGCCACTGTGATGTTTGCTTTAGAAAATGTCTCCAGCTGCAGGTATTGACAAGACAAAGTGGTCCATAGTTTTGTAACAAGCAGTATTATTGAAGCCCTTTCTCAAAACGTGTTAACTTTTTTCAGATGGATTGAAGGTGTTGCCCGAGGCATTGTTTTAGTTTAGTTGAATATACTATGGTCTCTGATAGGAATTCAGTGCAAAAATTTTTCTTTTAAAGTTATTAGTATAAAAGTGGCCATCTGCCAGTGTCCTGTGAGTTAATGGTGGGTTTGGTGTTTAAATAACAGGCAACAGATGAGTGTAAACACTGTGCTGGTTTTCCATCATTCTTTCCCTTTTTGTGGCCCAAACCAAAACTACAAAGTCGTTTCAATTTTGAGAGATCTCTTTCCTACTAAGCAAAGTAATTTTATTAGTCTTACATGCAAGGAATAAATTGAAATTCATTTAAAGAAAAAACATTCATTTGAAGAGGTTGTCTTCCTAGCCCTGGAGAAATCTATTTGAAAACTATTCCAAATTCTCTGGAGACTTGAGTGATTATAATGCTAGTCTCCACTTCTAGACAATTACTTCTAGGAGCAACGTTTTACTTAGTTGAGATGGTGTAGTCCTCTTGTGCAGCTTCAGCCCTGTCAGTTGTACTAACTTCCCAGTCACCTCTTCCTCTGCTTCCCAGTTTCTCCATGGGAGTCTGCATCCATCCTTGTCCCTGCATGTGATTTGGAATAGGAGGGCAGAGGGAGCTGGCAGATTTTGTTACTGTAGCTGAACAAATGCATCATTTAGAGAGAGCATTCTGTTCTGTATGGAACAAATAAAAATATTTTCAGAAACTTTTTCAGGCTGAAGTGCTAACAATGTGTCTGGGCTTTACAGGACAAGTAAAGACAGATCCTTTCCCGAGGCAGTCTCTTTCTAAGGCAAACATGGAAACAATGGGCAAAAAGACCTCATGGAAGGCTTTGACTTGGTCAGTGTCTGCCTGTCCTTGTAGAAATTCGAGGAACTAGAGTGAGAATAGTTGGACGAAAAAAGGAGCGCTTCAGAATTTGTAGCCAAAAACTTGTAGTGGATGTGTGTAGGACTCTTTGGGTCATGGCTGCATTCTGCTGTGCCTATGTATTAAGGATGATTTTTCAACTGGGAAAAGGTTACAGTTGTAAATGTGCCAGGTTTGATTGTCGTGACAACCACGGAGCACATGGCCATTTTGTTTTTCTGTCTTGTCTGTACCCACTAGTAAGAGTGTTTTGGTCATAGAAGAAGGTGTTGTCTGAACTTGTGAGGGAGAAGCGCGAAGAAGATTGGCTATGTCTACCCATGCATGCTGTGTCAAGGCCTTTGAAATTTGGCTGTGAAAACATTGTAAAACGACTGGAAGGCCTATTTTTTCTAATGAAGAAAAATGTTTAAATTAGTGGTAATCAAACCTTTCAGGCCAAGTAAGCTGTCCACTTTCTTCCAGTGACAAGTAAAGGTGGCACACCATAGCCCTACATGTCACAGGAAAATTACAATACATGCACACAGTACATCCAGTGCTCTTTTTGGGAATTTCAGGAATTCATTGCATGTCTATGATAGTTCGTTTGGCTGTAGATAGTTAAAATACAGCATTTATTGCACAGTAATTTTGAGCGAAAAAGATCACAGTCAGGACCAGACTGTTATCAGATTAATTCATGCAACATACTCCAAGCTGCCCTTCTTCCCCAAGAAGGGGGAAGCTCCTCAGATTAGCCTCAAGCCTGACTATCCAATTTAAATTCATTTAGTGGATGGCAAGCAGCCTGTTTCTGGCTAATGTCCCTCCCCTGCGCTCCTCAACCTTTCTTCCTCTGCATCTCATGGGACCTGCGTGTTTCAGGGGATAGAGGAGCAACCCCTTCTGTGGGAAACGATGGTGTCTCATAGGTGACTTCTGTTTTCAGAAGGTTCTTCCAGCATGCTGCTGCCTTGTAAAAGGCGCTGGGCGGGAGGATGCAGGTGGGAAGCAGTGGACTGGTAGGAAGCAGTCTCTAGGCTGGATGTGTTCAGCCTGTGCAGTGGGGTGGTGGCCTATAGCCAGAAAACAGACAGCATGCACACTGTCATTGTTTTACTGCTGTTTGTTGTATGCTATTTGAATATGAATATGAAGTACAGTTTATTTATAGATAAAAAGTAATAAGCTCCTACTTTAAAAAAAAAAGTAAATGTTTCTCAATACGGGGGAGTGAAGCTTTGTTTTTCATAAGTAAATAAACAAAATCCAAAGTGACTACGTCTGTGTACAGTTCAATGTTTTGTATACCTTCCTCCAAAATGTGGTGGTCAGTAATGACAGTTTCAAATTGCTGCGAATCATGCTGTGCCTCTAATAGAGTTAGAGTTGTAAGGAAATAGAAAAATGGAAAACAGCAATTCATTGGGATATAACATGGAAATATAGAAAGAGCGACTTCAAGTCTTAATGTTTTCAATATGACGTCTAATTTGTGCTCTGTGCTCGGTAGGACTATTTAAGAACTTTTTGGAAGACAGTACTTGCTAGAGCTGTCTAGGCACTTTGTCATAACTCTGCATAGATAGCTGAGGTTTTATAAAAAGGACCAGATTTCCTATATTATGTTAGTTTGTCAGTGGATCTATGGTTTTAGGGCTTTCAGTGTTCAATGAAAATTCTGAAAGTTCACGTTATAAGCTTCGTATTTTCAGGGTGCTTTACTTGCAGTTCAGCTTTGCTAAGCCACCTAAATACTCTTCTTTCTGAGAAAGACAAACTTCACTGTCTGCGTTTCTGGAAATGCACAATCTGTAATTTATACTGTAGACAAGAATCTGGAAAGAGTAATATTCAACCTCGTACACACTGGCATTGATCCTTTGTCTTTTTTAATTGAGAACTTAATCCATTTTAGAGTAGCTTGCTGTTTGAGTAGAAGTATTGAAAAAATGTAAGGGATGCTGCTGTGAGTTGTCTAGCGTGGCCTTGATGCTCTCTTTGATAGGTCTAGCAGATGCATTAGAGCATTGTTTTCCTAGGTTTCTTGCTGTTTGAACTGTACAGAGAATGCATTGCCAGCTTTCCTAGCTCTTGAGACACCCCATTTCACACTTGCTTTAATGTCTCTTCTTTTAAGATGTAGCTTAAATTGTCTAAACCCAGAGGAGGTTCTGCCAGGAAAATAATACAAACTTTCGGTCCCAAAATTTGGCATTAAGGGACCTTTTGCCTTTCTTGGAGAGGCAAATTTCCTCAGTCAATTGCCTTCAGAGTGTTTGGGGATATCTGTTGACTGGAATACAAGGCTGCTTTTCATTCCAGTAGGAAAAAAAAAGATGCAGGGTAACTTTGTATGACGCTTCTTAGAAGAAAGGATCTCTTCCGTCTCAGATTCTGTCAGGATGTGGTCATGGGTGCTTTTGCCACCTGATCTGAGTGTTTTCTATACATTATAGACCAGAAGGTTGATGACATAACTACCATCTTTTAAAGCTGTTTACAGGTTCTTGGAACTTTTGTCCTGAAAAGATGCATTCCTTTATTAATAACTTTTGAGACCCAATAAATACAGGGCTTAGAATTCTGAAAACTGTGGTAGACTTCATCTAAATTTAAAAGGGAGGAAAAGTCTTACAGTTTATTATATTTCTGCAAATTTTACTGAAGTGGGCATTTGCTATAAGAGAAATCTGTACTGGTGTCCCTCACTTCTGGGGAAACTACTGGTGATTCTCAAGGCACTAATTCCTTAGACTTGCAATATGAACTGCCTGTATAGCCTTCTAAACACTTTGTGTAACTTACCTTTCCAGGACAATTTATCAACTGAACCCACTAAAATATGGACTTCGTGAAAATGTATTATGCGTTGCATCATGCAAGAAATAGTAGATCTAGGCAAAACAATAAAATGTTTAATTTTAATTTGTTCACAGGGATTTGTGTGAATCCTTTTAAGGAGACCATACCTCGTTCTCCTTCCCCATGCCCTGATCCCCTTCATCTTACATGTATGGTTTCTTCTCTGGAAGTCTCTTTGGTTTCTTTTCTTTCATGGTTTGTCTTATGTGTCTTTTTTGTTAATTTGTCAGATGGATACTGCATGCAGTCAGTTTGTGAGTTTCTTAATTACTAAACTGTGTGAACGGTCTAGATCCTCTGGATCATAACTGACTTTGTGTCCTAGCAAGTGTACAGACAGTGAGGGACCACTGAATTAATTGTAGCCAGGAGTCTTTTCTCAAAGGAAGATGAAAAGGAAGATGAAAAGAGAACAGGCAAAAGAGTTGCATGCCAATTCAAAACTGAATTTGTGGTCTCATGCAAAATGTAGTGTTAATGAACTTGGAATACATGGTTTTGCACTATGTTCTTTAAATCACAGCTCAAAAATCCAGTGTTATCAGTCTCGTCTAGTTGGTTTCTGGATCTTCATCCTTCGGTTCATTAAGTGTTAGAATTGAGAACCAAGCAGTGGAGTAGCATCAGCTAAAACACTGGGATGGTGATATGGTTCAGGGTGCACCCAGATAATCTAACAGGCTATCTGAGAGAACAGAAATGGTCCAGTGGGAGAGGCAGTTAATATTCCAGCATACCAGACATAGAAGCGTTCTGTAAGTATGTTTTGACCCTGAAATTACAAACCAAGATATTCAGATGGTTCAAAAATGCAGTCCTAGTATTGTTGTAGTAAATAATTAACATAAGATGCTGTATTTACTGTAGTATTTAAGTAAGAATGCTATTGTTTTGTTTACCATCATATAAAAGCTGTAATTACATGCTTGCTTTGTTTTGTTTTTTCAGTTTGACTCTAGCAGAGTATCATGAACAGGAAGAAATTTTCAAACTTCGATTAGGACATCTCAAAAAGGTATGCATATGGTCTGTTACTATAAGATTTTCTTTCACCATTCCCAAAATTACAAAAACTAGTACTACCAAAATAAAGAGACAGGTTTCTGATTAGAAAACATAATACTAAAAGTGCTGTATAATTTTATGCCTAATAGTGGCTTTCCTTCTTTGTTGTTTTTTTTTTCATTTGTTTGTTTTTGTTCAACTTAACTGCTCTGTACTCACAGTACTTATGGTAAGTCCATCCAGTGTAATGCTGTACTGATTCCCTGAATCCTTGTAACAGTGATGGTGCCACCAATACTGCTCTTGTTTCGGAGCTCAGGAAGTGGAGTCAGCCAAGTTTGATAAATGGGTTTTTTATATGAGTTTTTGACCTTTAAAAATGTCCAATTTACAAAGCATTGCATTTCTGAATGAATACGATGTTTTGATCATCTGCAGTGTCCACTTCAGTTGTTATCGGTTAGCATACTACCCATTGCAAGAGAGAATATAATTTTCCTACTTTTATGGAAAATCTTTTTTCTCCATCTTAAATTATTTTTGCAGTCAGATATTTTACTCCAGTTTTTGACTTTTGAAAAAAAAAAAAAGCAGGACTTTTTTCTTGAAGCCCATCATTCTAATAAATCTGTGTAATAATTATGATATTAACAAACTATTGTGTATTCAAGCAAAGCTTTAGAGGAATAACCTGTGAAAAGGAATGACAGTAGAAGCAGGCAGAAACACCTCAACAAATGTGAAAGGGAAGTACCTTTATCTGCTGAGCAGTAGTTCTTGAGGCATTCAATCAAAACAGGTCATAGTGATTTTCCCCTTGAAATGTTGCAAGAGTCTGTTTCAGGCTTGTTCTCTTCAAACGTTTAAGTCACCTGTTAAAAATTCTACTATAACAAACTGAACTGGGCCTCTTGAACACTGATGCTGTTTGTGAAGAATATGGCAAGAAAGTACTTGAATCTGTGGCAGGGAGTCTGCATATAAACTTGTTGGCACTAGTGAAGTAGACTGCCCACATAGTTCATCATTGTTAGCGCTTTAGGAGTAGCACCAGCTTCACATGAAATTCTGTTATGAAATTCTGTAGATTTTTTCCCCATGCTTTAACTTTTTTGAAGTATAATGGAAATTTCAAGTGACGTATGAAGGAAGCTGTTACAAAGTTGTTTAATACCTGAATTTTGTTTTCACCTTGAGCATCAATGCTGGGGTACCCTGTATAAAAAGGAACTTCCTTGACTAAATGCCAATGGGGAAACAAAGTTATTTCTTAGCAAATCATGTTTGAATAGATCTAAAACTAATAATAAAAAAACATACTTGCATTTGAATTCTTACGTGCAGTACTTTGTTTTTAACTAAGAAAACCAATTTTGTTATCTTCTTTTTACGTGGCTATATTTCTTGCCTAGTGCTGCTTTGCTGGTTACATTTTTTTCCTCTTTCCTTCTGCATATGCTGTTTTGCTGCCTGCTCCTCTTCCTTTTCACTCTCCAGATGCTTTCCTGGTGCTCTTATTTTTGGTGCCCTGTACATGCTGCCACCACCGGTTTTCTTTTCCTTCTGCTCCCCAGGAAATTCTTTTCCAGCTAGCAGCTTTGGTCCTGGAGAGAGGCTCTTGTTTTCTCACTTCCTTTTATATAGCAGTGACCTGAGGCAGCTAAGCTGGTTCTTTCTTGC
Organism: Limosa lapponica baueri; assembly: GCA_002844005.1. NCBI lineage: Eukaryota > Metazoa > Chordata > Aves > Charadriiformes > Scolopacidae > Limosa > Limosa lapponica. Next base: position 2,124,382 of record KZ505638.1, read on the forward strand.
TTAAAGGTATTCACAGCCTGAGTGTCCTAAATAACAGCTGGAAACAATGCAACCAGCCAGTTCTCTTTGGACTAACATTGGCCTATGAACCACATTTTGAGAACCACTGAATTGCATAATATATGAACAAAAAAGCCCAAAAGAGGCATAACTGATGGATTTTTTTTTGTCAGCCTTCGGGAAGAACATAGACAATTGTGTGTGTATAAGTGTGTGGCCTTTTGCAGGGGGGGAAAGGGCTAGAATTCTTTATAAAGGACTGTTGGGTTATGAGGAGCTGCATATCATTTCAGGGTATTTAACAGAAAACTACAAGGATTAATCTAAATATATAAAAAAAGAGTTTAATATTGTATAAACAGGGGGGGGAAAAACAACCTTGACACTATACGTTAGGAAAAACAAATGGTCCACCCAGATCTGCTAGCAGATTAGCATTACTTAGTCCAGCTTTTAAATTATTAGGAATTTGATTTTTGTTTTCTGAATGGAGGTTCATGTAGCATCTTGTTTTGGGATGAGCGTTTTTTTCCTTCGTTTATGGGGAGGGATTCAGGTTATCCACCGAAATCATCTGGTCTGGACTTCTCAACTCATTGGAAATGTGGTCATTGAATGTGTGTTTTAGATTATATAAATATAGTTGTTTCAGGATGTGGTTTTATGATATACACTGTTTGGAAATACCATGTTTACAGCATTTTCTCTCCCTTCTGCTGACTTCTGACTCTGTCCCCTTGTGCCATGACTTGTTGCCCTCTTGCTTTTACCAGCACCACCAGGTTGTACAGTCACAGTGTAAATTGGATTGGAGAACTGATCTAGCTTCTTTCAAAAACCAAACATATATCTTTTTGTGAGGCGTGGGGGTTTTTTTGTTTGTTTTGTTTTCTAAAAAAGAAAAGACTGATTAGTTTTCCAGTTTCCACAGTTCACCATGTGGCTGTACAAGAGGCTGTGCCAAAATATCAAGAGATGTTGTGGCACACTGCTTCCACTGGGACTGCTACTAAGAAAATACGTATCAGATGCCAGGCTGCCTTTTTCCTTTTCAGCTAGAGTAATTCTGTAATTATGAACTTTTTGGTATGGACCAATTTTGTCTCCCCTTTATTCAAACTTTCAAGTTCTAGAGGGTACTAACTCTGAAATCGATACAACCCTTTCTGTAGTGTCTTCCAACGGGCATACGTTTTTCACTTCGAGTATAGAGGCATAGTCATCATGAATTCTTCACTTTTTTAGAGAACCTGAATAAACTACTATTTCAGTGTTCTCTAATATGTAGCATAAAGATGAGATGATTTTAAGTGCTGAAATTGGTTAGGGAATGTACTCATACCTGACATGCTTCTTTTGAAATTGCACTCAAAATCTCAGGCAATAAACATTCTGCATTTGTAATTTTAATAAGATATGAATGGAAAAATCATTTTAAATTAGCTTATTTTTGGTGTCTTGTATCAACACCTTAAGAACGTTTCTGCTGTAATGACTTATTCTTTTATTCTTTTTTTGATTTGCACTTCAGCCTCAAAATATTTTAAACATCTTTTTCTTAATTCGTCAGTTTCTACAAAATCTATAACTGCACATATCTCGGTTTTTTCTTCTTTGTACATCAATTTCAGACCGCTTCCCAGATAATTTCTCTCCTTGGCTGAGGTACAAAACCCAGCTGCCTCTTATTTCAAATAGCATCCCTACAGTGCAGAACAAAACTGTGAACATCCCATTACCTGTGGGTTCGTGGACAGAAAGGTTCCTTGAAACAGGCTTTTGCCTTATCTTTCTGAATTTTTCTGCCTTTAAGAGAAAAGCAGTGCTTTCTTCTAGTTCAGCAGGGTTTTGTAATGTAATGTTCCTCCATCACCACTGGTATTGATGCAGGGGTAAAAATATCCTTTTCAAACGGGGAGTAAATGAGCTTTTATCTTTCATTCTTTTCATTTCCAGGAGGAAGCTGAAATACAAGCAGAACTTGAACGTTTGGAAAGAGTTAGGAATCTTCACATAAGAGAACTGAAAAGAATAAATAATGAAGATAATTCACAGTAAGAGACTTACTGTCTTAATTTTGCATGTCTGTTTTTAAAATAATGCTCTAAAATCACATTTTACCTACAGAGGAGAGGCTGGTTCATAAATTTTTTTTTGGTTTTCTTTGGTTTTGTATATATTTTAAACACCAACTTATTTAAACTTTAAAAAAAATAGAATTACTTATAATGTGGTAATTTTATTAACGGTTTTATTGAATATGCAAGAAATAACATATATACACAGCTTATAGTCCAGGAGAGCAAAAAATTGCTAGACCATATTACTAGGTTAAAGAAAAGTACTTGTAAGGGAACCTAATGCAATTCACTTAGCTGACAGTGCAAGAAAACGGAGGGAAGGTGTGATGCAACAGCAGCAATTTTGTGATGCAGTTAAAATTGGTTTTGGTTTTATTGCACTGTAATTTCATTCCTACCAGGTACAGGTACCTAAAAGAAAAAAGACAAATGCAAAGTCTTTCATATTATGTTAAATGTTACTTTGTACTTCAGCTTGCATGGCAATATATCATAATGTTAAATTGTCATTTAATATTGGCTCTTGCTACGTAGATTTGAAAGTAATAATTACATAACTAAAAAAATTAGTCTGTTTGCCATGATGGCAAATACAAACATAAACATTACCAGCACTTCAGGCTGGCACTGTTGCTTGAAAGGAACTGGTCCTGCCTATCCCTGACTACTTCATTATGCCCTTGCCCTGTTTCCTTTCACGTGCTTGCAATGGCATTACTTTACTCAACATATGCTGGAAATTGATCCAAGTTAAAACCAGCTCCTGTGGTTTCTTTTTCTGGATTAATTTTACCCCTGGATCAATTTCCTGATCCAGTTCTTTGTTCCAATTTCAAAAACGCTTATGCTGCCATGAGGAGAGAGGGCAGTGCATGGGTGGAAAGAGCAGCCACGAGGAAGGAGATGATGGGACTGGGCTTCTTTCTGCACTAGTAAAATGTTTATGAAACAGTAGCCTTAAGACTTCAGGATTTTATTTTATTTTTTACTTTTTAGACACAACAGAATTATATATACACTAAGACTTTTAAACATTAAAGCAACAAGATGTGAAACTGTACTTAACTGCTTTAATGATCCCTGTACCGACCCTGCAGGAATACAGCAATTTTTTGTTAACATGTGGCTATAGTGCTAATTGATAGCTAAATTGGTGTTGTGTTTTGGATATGAAAAATAGTGGGTGTTGATGCTTAGAATTTGATGGCAGAATATTTTTGTAAAAAATAAATGTCCTACAACAAATGAAGAGGCAGTTCTTGGCAGGTTAAACAATAAACTTTTTTAATCTTCAGTGTTTGCATTAGAAAAGGTGGGGGATTGTTGGGATTTTTGCTTTCTTTTTTTTTTTTTTTTTAAAGGATCCTTCAACAAGGAGAAGTGTGTGCTAGAGAAAAGCCACAGGCTTTGACTATGTAAATACTATGTATGTGGGGCAAAGAAGTCCAAATTAGAGTCCCAGTTGAAACCAGAGTTACAAGACATGGACAAGCAGAATACTGCAGCTTCACTGCTCATTTTCTGCAGCCAGTGTTGACACATTGTGTAGTACAGAACAAAAAGTTTAAACTATGTGTTCATGTTTTTTGTGGGAGCTTAGACTTGAGTACTTACCAAGTGGCCAAGCTGCAGCTTACGCCAATAATGTAGAAGACAAAAGCAATGGAGAAGTAATTTAGGTCTATAGCCGCTGCTGTCTTTCCTAACATGCCTTGGCAACTTGGCCATTTGATAAGGGAGAGGGTTCTGAAGTGAAGCAGCTGTTGGGTCCTGACTCAAATCCTGTTGGGATTTTCAGCATCCAGCTGTGGTGTAAAGTTGAGCCCGCTTTCTTGTTCTAGCAACGTTTCCCTCCACCCAGGCATGGCCTCCCCAAACATCCCAAGTATAAAGTAGGCAACAAACTCACCTGTTTGGGGTTCCAGCCTTGACAATGAAGAACAGGAAATACTGCCCGGTTTAGACACTTGTATATCTGCCTGTGTTCTTCAAAGCTGCACCTGGGATAACAGGACAAGTTGAGAGTTCGGGTTAGGGCTTCTCTGTCTGGGTTTAGAGCCCATATGATGCTAGAGCTACCTGCAAGGTGCTGGTTCTGACCACGGAGAGCCACACAGAGTAGCAAAAGCAGCAGTGGAGAAGGAAGGGTGGTAGTGTTCACAAGACTGGCCCTACTAGAGACATACACGTAATAGAAGGACTAAGAAAATATAGATCTAAATTTGTTGAGTGTGATTTTAAAGAATTGGGCTACTGGTCACATGACATGAATCGCATAATGATGCTACCTCTAAATTTGTTATTTCTTCTACGCCGAGTTCATTACTTACTTTAAAAAAAACTTCTTTAGCATTGAAACATGTATTTCCTCTTCCTTACTATCTCAATAGTGAGGAAGAGGAAAGTTTTATGTTTAAAAGGGGTGCAGAAAGCAAGAATATGCATGTTCCCTCAAATGCATGACTGTCTACGACCATACCTCCAAAACTCTGGAGAGCATGGAAGAATGGGATGACCTGTTGTCAGACTAGCTCTAAACTCTTCCTTAAAGTTTTCTATGGAGTAAAATTGGCAGCTGGCCCTAGATTCATGAGTGTATTTGTCTCATCACTGCACTAGAAATGTGATGAGTATTCACTTCCCTTCCCCCTGCTTGGATGGAAGGATGTATTTTGTCTCCAGCATGTTTCAGGGGAGAGTATTGTCCTTTTCTCTGTGCTGCAGCATCATTTTGTGTTTGGAAGGAGTGTTTTCTTGCTATTGCTTAGGGTGTGAGCAGATGTTTAGTCCTTTGGTGTGTTTTCTCCATATTGCTCCTTGTTATTTGTTAACTTCTTAGTGTTACGTAAAATCCATTTTGTTAAAAAGAGGCAGGTATGTACGACAAGTTTGGTCATGTTTCATGTGAAATTGGAAGAATTTCTTCCTCATCTGTTCCAGAAAGGTGAAGTTTGAGACTTCTTTAAAATTTGGCACAGCAAAGAGAGAGAGAGCCCTTGTGTTGCATGTTTAAATTTAAGGATGCTTTTCTTACCCTCAAAAAAATAGAGAAAAATAACAGAAAGTTTTCCAGAATTGACTGGCTTGATGATGGTATTGTCATAGCATTTGTACACTAATCAAAAGGTACTGAAATTGGCCATGTTGTATAGTCGTGCCATAAGGTTACACGTGGTATAATATTGTTCAGCATATTATATATGGCTAGTAAAAAGAAAGCTCCATTTAAGAAGTAATACTAAGAGGTTTACATTTTAGACTCTGTTTGCATACCTTTAATAGAATTAATTTTTTTTTTCTTTTGAGATTTAAAGATCATCCCACGTTGAATGAACGGTATTTGTTACTCCATTTACTTGGCCGAGGTGGCTTCAGTGAAGTATACAAGGTAGAGTGTATTGAGTCTGCCAAATCTAATGTTTGAGCCATGTACATTTCTGTGTTCAGTTTCAGGGAGAGGGAATGGATCTAAATAAGTAGAAGGATTGTAATGTGGTATAATCTTTAAACACTGGTTGAGCAAACTTTGATTAACCTGTGGAGGGAGGTGGCATTACAATAGACTTGTCAATAGACTTATGAATTGCATGCCAATTTTTTTCCTCTCTTTATTGGGTGTTATTTTTATCATCTTTGATTATAACTTTCCCATATTTGTGGGTTCCTTTTTTAGGCTTTTGATCTTTATGAACAAAGATATGCTGCTGTGAAGATTCACCAGCTTAACAAAAGCTGGAGGGATGAAAAGAAAGAAAACTACCACAAGTAAATATTAATGACTTACGCTTCATATGTTAAATTGAATAGCATTTTATTGATTGTAGAAGGTTAATGTATCCGTCTTCTTTTAGACATGCCTGCAGAGAGTATAGAATACACAAAGAACTGGATCACCCCCGGATAGTTAAACTATATGACTACTTCTCCCTGGATACAGATACGTAAGTACATGAAATGATAGATTTTCTACAACTTGGCAAGGATTTTAGTGCTGTTTATTAGAAAAACAGAAATTAAGAGTATTTTAACAAAAATATGCTCTCGCATTCAGCAGAGCGTTTAGGGTTTTCTTACGCAGACTTCAAAAAAAAAAAAGTAAAGCACACTAGTTGCAGAATTTTGTCTCAGCTAAATATTGCCTTCTATACAGTGATGAAACCAGTGTTTTGCAACATCTGACTAGGAAGCCCTACAGGATGTCCCGAGGGTGAAAGGGACATGCAGAGCTGTAACCTTTTTTTGGGCACAGCAAGGGCTGCTGCAGGGCAGCTGCGAAAGGCTGCTGTAGCTTAGACAACTTTCCAAGACTAAATGACATCAGGAGCATTATTAGCCTAAGTCTAGCCCATGGTCACTGGGCTGCACCTCTTTGCATGAGATTGTGTCACATCTTAACGGATAGTAAATATATTTTTCTATTGAGAAACGTGCCTACATAAATGGGGGGGGGGAGGGTTTAACTTAACATCTCATCAGTATGAATGCATTTTCTCTTTTGGTGAGTATGAGTGTTCTGATAGATGTCAGTTTTCATAAGCTAATAGTTATGCCATGCGTTCCATTAACAATTTCATTCATATAGTTTAATATTCAGGCAGCTGTTCTTAAACTTGCCAGTATCAAACTAGGTCATCATATCTCTGTTTCTGATTGTGCAGCTTGATACATTACTTAATTTTGTCTCTCTAAATTCTACCCTAGGTTTTGCACGGTGTTAGAATACTGTGAAGGCAATGACTTGGATTTCTATCTCAAGCAACATAAATTGATGTCAGAGAAGGAAGCTAGGTCCATTGTAATGCAAATTGTAAATGCACTACGGTATCTCAATGAGATCAAGCCCCCTATTATACACTATGATCTTAAACCAGGTAAATTAGGGATGTTACCATTGAAAAAGTAATCTTTTTTTTTTTTTATCCTTTATTTTGTTTGTAATTCACACCTGAAAATACCAGAATTCTCTCTGTATATCAGTCTTATTGTAAACGACTGAAAAAGGTGTGTATTTTTCTTTCTAGTTTTATTGCCAAAATCAGCTGTCTTTTCTTTGGAAAAATGTCTGTTGTAACTTTTTGACTTTGTATTATTTTGATTTGAATTTGTAGAAAAAAATTGTGTACTACATAGGATACATATATTGTTAATTAGCAATAAAAACAGATAAGATCATTAGTTGGCTCAGTCCGATCTGATCATTGTGGAATGCTGGTGTGTAAATAATTTTTCCCTTATGTATTTCTTACCCTGTAAAAGTTTGAAATAAGTAATCACTCACTTTCGGCATCCCAGCATAAGCACGTCAAAACAGGACATTACATAAGTTTTTTTTAAAGTTAATAATAAGCCTTGTCATAAACAGTGTATTCTGTCTTGATTCCTTTGTTTTACTACCTTGCATGAATGATGCTCGTATTCTTCATGTACTTCAATCTGCTACACTTCCAAGCGGGGGGGTTTGTCACTCTTAGTGCCAGCCTGTTTGCTTGCTGCTATGTAACAAATTGTTCATATAGATTTCTCTCATATTATGGAATTGTATAGAATTTATTCTTAGTCTCATTAGTTTTTCTTCTCAGAGGAACTTAATCAAATAACTTTTATATCAAGAAATTATCGTGCAACTTTAACACACGCAGTAAGATTTGTAGTATTGCAACAATTTCTTGGCACAATTTTGTGGCATGTGCAAGCCCTGAAATCTCTAGTGTAGGATTTGTTCTGGGCAGAAAAATGTGAAACTTCATTGTAACTGGTATAATGCTATGTTTTGGTGTTTCCTCACAACATTTTGGTGTTTCCTCATTGTCCAGCCAGCTCCCAGATTAGGGAGCTATTTCAGGTGATGATGATAACCTAGAGATTTCCTGAGACTGTACTGAAATGCATCATAGGCAATCTAGACTTGAGGATATAAAGCTGATGTAAAGTTGTCACTTACCCCTCATGAAGTTAGACATTCCTGAAAATTGAACCTGGATTTGAAAATAAAGCGTTCTGTTAGCTTTTTTGAGATAATTCTTTTTTTTTTTCCCCTGGGTAGGTAATATCCTTCTTGTAGATGGAACAGCATGTGGAGAAATAAAGATTACTGATTTTGGCCTGTCCAAAATAATGGATGACGATAGCTACGGTGTGGATGGAATGGATTTAACTTCACAGGGAGCAGGAACTTACTGGTAATGCCTGGTTTGATTTTGCACTTTAGACTCTGGGTCATTGTTCGGGTTTCATAAATGCTCTCATATAAAACAAATTTGGAGAGAGCTAGGATTAAAAATATTAACATGGCTGACAAACAAAGATTTTTGTGTGGTACTGTGAGTATTCCCAAATGTTAGAACGGTAACATAACCAGTAAGAAGAGAGCATCAGTGTGTGTTGTTTATCTTCGTATATATATAAAATGTGGAGATGATCACTATGATGTAGAAACATGGTTTCCCTGAAGAAGCAGGTGTTTAATCTTTGGCTGCAGGTGGTTGAAGATGTTTGACAGAGCTATGATGATTAAGTGTGGGTGCTTAGTCCTTGGAAATCTTAGAGCAGGGATTACCAGCAGGTAGTGTCCTTAGGACAAAAGAGTATTTACTCTTCCATCCTAAAGGTTAATGACAGCTCAGCAGCTGTGATTTGTTTTCTGTGTGCACTTGCATGCTTGTTCAGAAAACTGAAGTTTTAGAGCTACAGAACAGGAATGACAATAAGGATTTCATTGCTTACAGAAAACCTGTTTCTAGAATTTGCTCTCTCAAAATGCAGCTTCTTCATGGCACAGTAGCTCTTTCAGCCTGGATGCATGGTAGCTGTGTCAGGGTGGGTGGAACAGAAAGCCTAAATTGGCCAGGTTATTACTTGTGAATTCATTTGCTCTTTCTCTTCTCATTCTGCCTGTAGCAAGATCAGTCAGGAGCTGAAACCTAACTCTAAACAGAGAAGCCAGTGTCGTCTCTGTTTGCTCTGCAGTTTCTCCCATATTTGGAAGTTGCGCATAATAAAGTTTTTGCCTTTTCCTTCAGATTTTTTAGAAAAGAAGGTGCACATACTCTTGCCCAAATGCCAATGCACACATGCTGTGAAAAGACGATTATTCAAGTTGAAGCATTTTAGAAGTGTTAGGCTTTTGCTACCCTTTTTAATGCTTTAGCTATTTAAACACCAATTTAAACATTTTACTGTAGGAATGTATGTCAAAAAATTTTGGCCTTTGCATTTCATCTAAAATGCCACAGGCACTAGTGGTGTTGTGAACTAAGAGACCAGAAAAGGTCTGCGACCATTATAGGTTCATGATGAATCTCTGTGTTTCTAATTCACATTTTCTCTGACCCCAAAATCTTCGTTAAGGAGCAAAATACTTGGGAGTCTGAGGTGGAGGATGAGGATGAGTCTGTTTAGAGCAGATCACAAAAACTTTGGCAGCATAGTCCTGGAAGGGATTTCCTCAGTCACTGGGTCCAGTTACCTGCCTTTCCAGCCAGTTAGGTCACATAGTCTCTTTTGTAAACTTACAGGTGTTTGTATTAAGTTTAGTTCGTGTTTTGTCCCCAGTAATCTGATTTGAAGTGTGTTCCATAACCTCAGTTCTCTGATCATTAGAAACCTAATCTTCTAATTTACAGACTGTGTTTATTTGTGGCCAGTTTATACTTGTTTGTTCCTGTGCCAACGCTGTCCTCCCTGAAGTAGGTTCTTACCCTTCCTTGTACTTGCTCCTTTGTCTTTTTATAGCTTTCAAGTTTTTTCCCCTGTATTGTATGCTCTCCATTCTTCAGATCATTTTATTAGTTTTCTTTTCACTTGCATCACTTTAAGCTCGTTTTTCTTGATTGTTGTAATCAGAACTGTACACGTGTATTCCAGAAGAGATTTTGTGATATTATGTGAGATTCATATTTGTGTTGCATTCTTATCTCATTTTTCTGCTTATTTCCATTTCCACAAATATTTCTTTAAAATTTGTTTTAAAACCTTATATGCTGTTGATGAAAGAATGTCTGGTCTGCTCTAATAGTTTTTGTGCCTTTATCAATTTTAGGTATTACAGTCAATAATACTTAACTGCCCCCATATTGATATGTTTGGGAGGTTTTGTTGGTTTTTTAAAGGAAGTTCTATTTCACCAGTTCTTTTGTAATTCAGGAATGGCACAGGAACTTCTTCAACTTTCAGCTCTTTGGAGTATGGCTTCCTGCAGATTGTAGGAATGGAAATAGCAGTCACCTTTGTCTACCATATACCTCTCTGGTTAACGTCATCATTCTTACTAAAAACTTTATAAAAAGGGTCTTTAAGCCATATCTGCATTATCTTTGATTCCTAACCTGGCCTTGCTGTAGAATGTTCTATATGTTCTATATCATCTTTTCTTGCTCTGATAGATGGAGAAGGTTCATATTTAACCTAGGATCCCAGTTTAAAAAAAAAAAAAAGTGATAATTGGTAATTTAGGTAAATAATGTTAGTATTTGTGCTTGTGTGAAACAGACCTTCTATTTGACTGACTCACTATACAAAAAACTAATGTCAGTTTTGATGGGTGTGTAAGGCATTGGAATGCAGACCGTAAGGCAACTAGTTGTCAAAAGATGAGCGATGTGTATGTGAAGTGTTTGTATTTGTATGAGTTCTAGTGATGTCATACATCTGCTTGCAGACACTGAGATGCATGCTTTGTTTTCCAGGTACTTGCCTCCAGAGTGTTTTGTAGTTGGCAAAGAGCCACCAAAGATTTCTAATAAGGTTGATGTATGGTCAGTTGGAGTAATCTTTTTCCAATGCCTTTATGGTAGAAAGGTAAGGAAAATTTTGTTTGAAAATCTTAAAGAGTTTTAGTGTAAATGCCTGTTTCTAGTAGCCTATGAACTACAGTCATAAAGACGTGAATCTACATGGAAAATCACTTGTGTTACATTTTGGTGGTGTGTATTGATATTGCAAGAAATGTAGAAAATCTTGACTGAAACTTTTTTATTTACCGAACGGTTAGCAGTTTGTATTAACACTGCAACAACTTACTATAGCATGAATATTTATGAAATCAAAGTAGTTGAATAACTCTCTTGAAGAAAATCATATGCTTATTTTTTCAGCCATTTGGCCACAATCAATCACAACAAGATATCTTACAAGAAAATACAATATTAAAAGCCACAGAAGTTCAGTTCCCCGTCAAACCTGTTGTAAGCAATGAAGCCAAGGTAACTTTTTGTATGATCTCCAAGTAACAGTTAAAACGTTCATCATAAAGGATTCAGCTGTAAAATTTCTATTAACTTAAGAGTACTGTGGGACATAGTAACTAAACATGCAGGAAAACATAATGGAGACTAGTACTTTTATGTTTTCATTGAAGCAAACTTCTGCAACTCCTTAAAATCACGTCCTTCAAAGTGACACTATATATGTATATATGTGTAGCAGAAATTTGCAAGTGGTTTTAAAGTAGGCCACCTCAAAAATTGTCTGCTTTGCTTTTTCCCAGAGGACCTTACGTGTCTCACTCAGTCTGTCTCACTAGAAGTTCTCGTGAAACGCTTCTGCTAACAGTAACAAGCTCTTACTGAAAATAGTGAATGTGTTTCTCTGCAGCCTTATTGGCTTGAAGAACTATTTGACTACCAAGTATCTGGAGGATATGCCTGCTAACACTCTTCCCCTTGAATGGTCATAGTATGTGTGTATTAACTCAAACCTAAGTTTGAAACATAAATTCTTAAGATTAAGAATCTATAAGATGCGTTGATGCTGATTTAGGAAATAAGACTGCCAAAATAGTTGATCTGCCACAAAGGTGTGGATGGCAGTTTCCCATATTTGAAAATCTTATTTTGAAACATCTGTAGTGACAAACTCATCTCCACAGACTAGCTATTCAGAAACAGATTAAGGTGGTTTCCCAAACGATTGCTGCTGTGAGCATCCGTAACGACGCAAATCCAATTCTGTGAATGTGGAAGAAAACATTATATATGTGTTACTTGTTTGTAAAACTGTCCCAATTTTGAAAGATATATTCATGGCTAAATACAGTAGAGATGTGTTTGTTGAAAAAATGCCAACTTGAATGCCTGCTCAAGTTTCAGCAACTAGTTAAATGTATTTAGATTTGGGACATAAGCTGCAAAAAATTTAAGAAAGTTAAGATTTAGCTTCTGAAGATTAAAAGGAAAGGAGACCTATTTCTAGAGGCTGTAGCTTCCCAAGCAAGTAAGATTTTTCAGTACATAGGCCTGCTGTTTCAGCTTGTGGTATATTTCTGTTGGTTATATTTTCTAAAAGTAGTGATAGTGAGTGAGTTGCAGTTAAGGTTATGAAAATTTGGTTGAAGAATTTTTGGGTTTTTATTTGGTTGAGTGTTTTGTTTGCCTTTTTTGTGTTTTCATTGCCATTTGGAAAAATTGTGTCCCTTGAATGCAGTTGACAAATACGCATCACATAACTGATAACATTACATGTTAATAGTTTATATCCCTGTCTTTTAACTTGGCATTTCTTTGTCATTAGTAGTTTTTATATAGAGGATGTCAGGAAAACATGGAGAATTGGCAACTTATTTTACATTCTCTGTGTATTCCGTGTTCTGTTTCTTTGTTTGAAAGACTAAAATAAGCTTTCAGTGTTCTCCACTCTTATAAACATTGTCATGATAGCTTTAAGAGAGAAAAAATTATTCTCTGGTGGAAATGCTATAAAACAATTTCAGACTTAACTTGTAAATTCAGACCGTTTATGATGACTGTGTAGAATCCAAATTGTCTTACAGATTTATAGGCCTGGCAGTTGAAAAGAACATCTTGTAAACTGAAGTTCTGATTTGGAAAACATGGAGATGAAATAAATATGGAACCTGAAATGACATTGTTAGTTAGTCTTCAGACTGTAACTCTCCTTTGATCCTCCTCACTTTTTCCTATTTTGCGCAATGTTCTCCTTTGCATCACAGTAATGTGTCTACAGTGGCACAGAAGCATGAATTATTTGACCAGCATTTTAGACAAAAACTGTTACTCCAAGGATCTTGCAAACAACTCTTAACAATTCATTTGTTACAAAGGATATATTGTGAAGAATTTGATTAAAATCCATAATGTCTAAGAACATACGGATATTTATACAAACAGATGTGTGTGATTTTTATTTTGTGCCTTGTTCATGCTGGATGTGTAAATGATAGAAATAAATTCTAGCAGGATTCTTTGGAACTTGTATCACAGATTTTTGTCCTTTAATCTCCAGTTTTTAATTGGAGCAAAGAACAAACAGCTGAACAGATTTATCAAAGAAAAGATATGTAATTCTTTTAAATTAAGTTCTAAATTAAGTAATGATGTGCTAATCAGTTCTGTAGCAGTAATAAGGATTTTCTATCATTAAATGCTGAAGCCCAAGCTCTCAGGAGACCAAATGTTCTGTGTATGCTAGACATAAGACTTGACAGAAACTCTCAGCACAAAATGATTGGCATTCAGCGTATGGACCTAAACGCAGGATAACATGGTGTCTCAGGAATAATCCTGAAGCTAGGTACAGAATTTTTTCAATCTATTAGATATTTTTAAGCAGAGGAGATTGAGGTTTTTTTTCTGGGGAAGGAGTTCAAGCCAGCGTGGCAACTACCATTGTCAGATTTCACTTTTTGCTCTATTCTGTCATTGGCACATGTGGTAACACCTGCTTTCAAAGGTCAACCAAAGCGTTGAAATTCTGTCCCTGCGTCTTCCATCTGCTCTTCATCTACTGTGCAGCTGAATGGTTTTAGAAGCTCTGTGGAGCTCCTTTCTACTTTCTCAATCCTCTGACACTTGGCTTCTGGTTTTTACTAAACTGTTCAGGGATAGCACATGCAGAATTCTAATTGTGTGTGATGCTAACGTTTTACTTGTAAATATAGTTCCTAAATATGGAAATACATATTTGAAGTGTGATTATTTGAAGCCAATTAATTTGCTGATTTTTTTTCTGCTGTGGCATTACATTTTTTTCCTTGGACTCAGTAGTAAAATGTTACACTGTCATTTGAGTTGAATTACATAAGAACAAGAATTTGTTCAGAAGCTGGTTTATCCAGGAGGACACACATACTTGCTTCTGAGCAGACGTAATTATGCGGAGAATGGTATTGTAACTTTTTATGTTGCTTTTCTAGGCCTTTATCAGACGCTGTTTAGCATACCGAAAAGAGGATAGATTTGATGTCCACCAGCTGGCTAATGACCCTTATCTTCTCCCTCATATGAGGAGATCAAATTCTTCAGGAAATTTGCATATGACTGGGCTGGCAGCGTCCCCTACACCACCTACTTCAAGCATTATTTCATACTGAAATTTCTGCACCCGAGGAATGGCATGATACCTTTGTGTAGTTTCCAGATGCAGACTTGAGCTTGAAAGCATTTGAGTGTTTTTACACAGGACAAGTTTGATAACTGTGTTTTCAGACTGAAGTCCTCCTACATAGTGTCATTTGTATGATTGGAATGGATCATGGACTGTGAATAAATGTACCCTTCTGAGAAGTACCTTTAAACGTTGAAGGATGACACTGCCTGTTACACGCTAACAGGTATACTGTGTTTAGGATTGAAGATAAGGTTTTTAGTTTTTTCTGGGGAACATTGTAAATAATCTTTTTAATACTTAAAATACATTTGGTTGATACTGGAAAGTTCTAACATGAAGGGTAGTTTTTCATTATTTAAATAAGAAAGGGTAGCGAGCAAATTTGAAAACACAGGAAAAATTCTGTGCCTGGTTATAAACTAAATAAACTGCCATCTTTCCAAGACATTGATCTTTTGAAACCAAAGTAAGGAGTGTGAGATGGTCAAAGATATGTTCTGTATTGGATTCCTCAGATAAAATTGTAGTATTCTATTTGGCAACTCAGGCTTGTACCTCCGAAAATGTGGTGGTGTTTCACTGAATTTAGATTGGAAGGGTGATATGGAATTCCTGGTACTTATTTCTCAAACAGATTGCTAATTTTTTTAATCCGCTCAATTTTCTAAAAATACTGTACTTGCTGTGGTATTGAAACTTGTGATACTTTCCAGGCTTCTCGTAAAAGCAAGCAACAGTATGAAACCAAATGCAGACAGGTCATGTATAATGTTCTATGCAGGAATAATGATAAATTCCCTTCTAGCTCTATTGTAAATTGTTGTACAGATGTCACATTTTCAGTTAAATTTCAGCAACTTATTCCTGTACAAATGTTTAAAGTATGGCTTTTTCTAATTGGATATTGTATTTTTTTTAAGTCTCCCTCAAGGCGCTTTTAATTGCTGCTAAATGACGTTGCTTTTACTTTTGCGAAAGAATCAAATGACCTCCTTAAGGTGCAAGTCAACTGTACGTTATAGAGAGATTAAGAGTAGGTAATTCATTACAATCAAGGCATGTAAAGCAGGTCTGTGTTGGCAATATACAGTACAGTTCTTTAAGTCAGTTTATTGCATTCTCAACCTGCAGAGCGCATTGATACTACATGTAGAAGTTGCTCACGGTTATTCTCCATTTTGGGAAGTTCCTATCAACAAGGAAATGTTTCCTGTGGCTTGTACAGATATTTTAAAATGTGAAACATTTTCTAATTGCCTTGTATGATAGAAACTTATTTTTCAGAACAGTGTATCTCTCCCCCATTCGATATTCTTTTTACTATCCCATTCTTGATGCTGAATACCTATATGTAATTTTGTCCATGTTGCAGAAAAAGGAGGCTGTATTACCACAGGTTTTCATTTAGTATTGTACAGTTAAACTGTTGCTCTTGTTTCCGATGTTGCAAGCCATTTTGTTTTCATTGTATATAAAGATACATTAACTGTCTCTTTAAGATGCTGCTGAAATTGTAGAGAATGTAGCCAAAACAGTAATAAACAATGACAGTTGAAATTTCAAGGTTTTTGTTGCATGTTTCTGCATTTCAAGGAAGGACAAACCAGCTGACCATATCACTGAGCTACACTTAGCTATTTACAGCAAACTCTCTTTAATTAGAAATAAAAGGGCAATAATAGAGTAGTTAATTTAAGTAACATTGGAGATAAAAGGGGAGGATTCTGTGAAACGTAAAACATCTGTTGTAATGAAGTAACCAAAACATCATTTCACTGAATAGACCTCACAGGAACAGCTTTAAGTATTTCAACAGGTCCTTCTAGAATTCTTTAACCATGGAATAAAATTAACTCCTAGAATAAAATTAGACTCTAATAATGACTCTTTCTGCTATGTATTCCACCAGAGTGCTGGGACTGCATCCTTTTCACTCTCTACAGTGCGAGACCAAGTGCAGGGTTCAAGGAGAATGTGCTGTAGCTGTAGGCTCACGTTAAGATTTCATTCCTTCTTATTCTGCGTGTGTCAGTATCAGAAGTTAAATCAAAGGATGTTTTGCCTAAGGAAAATACATAGCATTGTGTTAACTATATTTTTATTTATCTGGAATGTATCATGGTTACCCCTAGTAAAGGGAAGTTGTCAATATATTAGAGAACTATTCAAGTAACTGGAAATTTTACAGCTACCTAAAATAAGGGGGTTCATGCATTGCACTAATTACGTACAGACTTGGTTTTTCCTGGTGTTATCATCTGGGAATAGGCTGTTGTGGCTGAATACGTGGCACTTACTCCAGCTTTGCAAGTACGCATTTCTGAAATGTAAACACTGGCTTTAAACAAAGTTCCATATAGAAATACGTGAAAGGAGAGTCACCTCATCTTTTGAATCAAAGTTGCAAGGTTTTTACTTTCAATACACACAGTTTACACAGAATACCTTCAAACACAATTGTGTTTGTGTTAGCATCTTACGGTACTGTTAATAAAAGTTTTGTATCCCCACATGGAGTCATTCTGTGGTCACAAGAAGACATCTGAGTCCGCGTGTTTGGTGCTTGGTATTCAGCAAGTTGCGCTTGGGATAGAAGTACCCTTGAGGCTGAGCCTGGGAGCCCAAATTACTGCTGCTCGTGGAGGAATGCTGATCCGCTCCTGGGTAATTCATGCATCGGTTCTTCAGTCTGCATTTCATGCACATTTTACTAATTTCATCATGCGTCATCCATCACTAGATTTCCTAAGCCCTCTTTTGATTTAGCAGCAGATAGACAAAAGGAATGAAGTTACATTTCATCAGGCAGTTTTTAATGAACCTTGGAAACAAAAGGCTTGCTTTACTTAAAATTCATAAATACTTTAAAATTTCTGCATTTACTGGAAGATGCTAAAATACTACTTTGCTGTATAATTAAAACTACCTACGCATGAAGCAGAGGTGAGTAAGAAAAGTTCTGCAGTTTTAACTATAATTGTAGCGCCACAGGTCATTGCAGCCAGTTAACAATGGTTGGCTCGTTTCTGAAAAAACAACCATGTTTTGGCACTGGTTTATTTTATTTATGTTTGCACTGAAGTTGTTCAGATTTCAGTGTGGAACATTATTCGCCCTTAACTTGGTCAACGCTAGTTGGTAGATGCCATTTTCATTGGGGCTAGTTAATATTTCAATTTTCTAAAAAGTGCTTGTAGCACTCGCAGGAGGACTGGAAGGGCATTGCCTCGCTGGCCGGCTGCCCAAGTGCTATTGATGGCGCACACCATGGCTGTGAGCAAACCGCTGCATAATTAGAGAGGCGTTCAAAAGCCCATGGAGCCGCCAGCCCTCTCGGTATGCGAGTCACGGGTGGGCAAGGTGCTGAGGGGTGCAGGGACCCCACGCGAAGGCATATTTTAAAATAAGCAAGCCCTGGAAAAGAAAACGTGCCCTGGGATTTAAAGCGTCCCAGGAGCCTCCTGCTCCAGCTCTGACATCTTCCCGAAACCACAGGCCGGAAGCAGGGCCACCAGCCCGGCCAGGCCCATCTTCCCCATCCCACAGCTCTCCCTGCCAGTCACGTCCAGTTTGGGGAGGGGATGCAGGTCCCCAGTGGTGCTGCTGGATTCTTGCTCTGGATTCCGGCTCTGCTGGGGCTGAAGCTTCCCCTGCCCGGGCGCAGAGGAGCTGCGGCTGCTGAGGGGGCCCCGGCTGGGCGGGTGGTGGCAGCCACCCCCTCCTCACCCGCCACCATGTTTTCTACAGGGGGCTGGAAGGGTGAGGGATACTGCTGGGGGGAAGGGTCAGAGGGGTCTCTGGGACAGTTACTTCTCTTCAAAGAGCCCCTGGGACTTCCTGATCGTCTCCAGAAGTGGGAGATTGTGTTGGGAAGGGGGACTGGGGAGCCTGGCCCGGTTGGGGTGTCAGGGCAGGGAAGGCCTCAAAATTTGGGGGCAGAGTGGTAAGAGGGTCTCCCGATTTTGATGTTTCAAACACTTCAGTCTCACAATTGCTTTTGTATGTTTTAAAAATGTTTTTTCTATGTATCAACTGCTGTCAGAGGGAGGACCCTGGTTTCGCAGGTGAGGGGTGCCTGGCAGCACAGACTGACAGTGTTTCACCATCTCTCACTGGGTGCCCACCAGCCTGCCACGTCTCTGGGGCCAGGGCACTGACATTTCCAGAGTACCAGCACGATCCTGCTGTGGGTTTTGGGGTGCAAATACCTCTCCTGAGGCCTGGAGCATGCCCAGCTCCAGCCACCGTGGACTGCAGAGGTGAGGACTGTATTGCGCTTGTGGGAAAGGTAAGAATGCAAACGTTTTCAGAGAGATAACGAAGGATCCAGCAATTTCATGTCTCTGTGACCACAGATTAATTAAAGGAGTCTAATAAGATAAACAGAACTCCAAGCCGGGGGCCTTGCATTGCATACCTGCCACCTAAGGCCAATGTGTTTCCAGGTGCCCTTACCACAAGCAAAACAGGTTGTACTTGGTCCTCAATGCTTACTAGGCAAGGGTCCCTGAAAAACTCCCTAGTCTCTTCCAATACCCACGTTTGGCTGAAGTTTACTCATATTGCCAAAAATTTATACATGTTATTTTTAAAGATGTCCATCAGTGGAGGGTGCGTTACTTACCCAAGCAATCTACTCCAGTGTTTCCTAGCATCCTGTCCTTCTTGCTGCTTATTTAGCCTATTATTTCCAGTCCTATGCACTATGGCATGAAGAACAGTTCCCTGCCGCATGTAGGACATGAGCCTTTCTTTCAGTGCAGCCTCCAAGTATTTCATTTTGAACTTCCTGCATGTTTCTTGAGTACCCTTTGGAGTTAAGTTTATTATTCCCTCAACAAGTGAGGTTGTTGCGTTATTTGAGATATTCAACTCCTAACAGAATGCTAGGGAAACTCTTGCTGTTGAAGAAATTTTTTTCTTTTTTTCTCTAAGTGATTGAGTCACCTTGCAATCTTTTCATTGTGTGGTATCTTCTTCTGTGCATCATTAAAACATGCACAGGGACTTTCTGTTTCAAAAGTGACAGAGATCAAACCCACATTTGCTATATCCTCAGAGGATGTGCTACCATCAGACCACCAGGTCAGCTAACAAAGTAAGCTGTTTTCTTGCTCTTCTGTGGAACCTATGCCACGGCATTCAGCAGAGCACAACTCTGCAGCCCAGTGAAACGCGTGTTTCCCAGGAAGAGAATGCCATGGCCTGAGCCCAGTACTGTTTCTGTGGTTTGGCAGTTGTGCTTTCAGTGTAAAAAACATAAGCAGTCCCTGAACATCACCCTTGTGTTTGCTGTTATTCTTGGGAAAGCTGTTTACGTATACACAAGGTTTGAATCAGTTTTGCAGGTGGAAATTTTAGTTGTGTAATTCACTGAGACTGGAAGGACGGTCCTTGGCAGAGTCATTGACTTCAGTAAGGTCTGGGAATGTCTATAGCTCAGAGAGGAATAAGCATGAGCCAGTGCTGAGACGTGTCCGTCAGTACCTTGCTGTATCAATATCCTAGTTTATTTTTAATGTTGAAATTCTGAAAAATTTATAGTCCAGGACAGAAGGAAAGGAGTCTTTACACACTCTCAAACCAGCTTCTGCTAAATATTATTCTCTAATAGAGAACTATGATAGTTTAAAAAATCAATTGTATGTGACTTTATGAAAGACAGTATATTATGTTAAATACATTGGCTGTATGTACAAGCATGGGGTTGGGCGCTTTTTTATGATTCTAGCCAAAGGGATAAAAGTGCCACACACATCTACAAGTTCATGGCTTGTATATAATATATGTAAAGATGATATTTCAGATTGTAGTACTCCTAGGTAAGATCTGGCAATATGTGCCTCCTATTGCCCAAATGCCTTTTAACCTAAATGTATATATTGTCTGCATACCTTTCACTGCAATGGAGTAACTAGACCTGGGGCTTGTAGAGAAGGAGACCCTGTGATGCTTAAAAATGCAATTGAGCTTGTGGATTAAAAAAAATAAATAAAGCCAGGACATGAAAAACAGAAACTTGAGAAAAGTTTGTTGTAGAAGACAGTTCATATGGGTCTTTCTTCTCATATAAGTAGCTCTTCTGTTCCTTCATCTGAAGTGCTTTCAGATGGCATAGTCCTTTGACTTTCTCTGGTAATTTCTGTGCATTATTGCAGTTTTTCTCCCCATACCCCGAGTCCTCTCATCACACTCCAGATGTCCAAAGCCATGCTTTGGCTTTCCTCCCTTCAGGTACAGCACGATGATTAGCAGATGGTGCGAGCCACCCAGTGCTTCAGCGAGCAATATAAATGTGGTGTGCAGCTGGGTGTTGTGAAGTGATGTGCTAGGCAGCCAAAAGGTGATGGTGGTTTTGGGGTGACAATGGATATGTCTCCACTTGCTCAGTGGTGCTTAGGCAGTGGCACCACTTCTACATGCACCTCAGCATGCAGGGAAGTGGTCCCCAGGGCAGGGAGGTAGGCAGTGAAGCAGAAGCAGAGCAAATACATCTGCAACTTTTCTTCAGGTCCGTATTCCAAAATCTCAGTTGCTTTATCACACAGTAGTTACAGTGATATTTTTTTTTTTTTTTGTATACAAGTGAAGACCAGGGTATCTTTTTCTGTGCACTGCAGCCTTTCCCCAGCCTTCCTGAACCACATCAGCCTTCACTGTCCAGTGATATTATGAGAATCATAGAATCATTGAATACCAGGTTGGAAGGGACCCCAAAGATCATCTGGCAAAAGCACAGTCTAGACAAAATGGCCCAGCCCCCTTTCCAGCTGCATCTTAACAGTGTCCAACAATGGGGGTTCCACCACTTCCCTGGGGAGATTATTCCAATGGCTGATTGATCTCATTGTGAGCAATTTTCCTCTTGTGTCCAATCAGAATCTGCGCAGGAGTAACTTGTACCCATTACCCCTCATCTTTCCCGTGTGACTCCTTGTAAAAAGGGAGTCTCCACCTTCTCTGTAGCCACCCTTTAAATACTGTAACATAGTAATAAGCTCTCCCCTGAGCCTTCTTTTCTCCAAGCTGAACAAACCAAATGCTCTCAGCCTTTCTCAGGCTTCCCAGTCCATTGATCATCTTTGTGTCCCTTCTCTGGACCCTCTCCAGCCTGTCCACATTTTTTTTGGATAGCAGGACCAAAACTGAACACAGGATTCCAGGTGTTGCCTGACAAGTCCTGAGTAGAGTGGGATAATGACGTCTTTGTCTCTGCTGGTGATGCCCTTGTTGATGCAACCCACCATCCTGTTGGCTTTCTTTGCCGCTGCAGCACACTGTTGACTCATATTGAGCTTGCTGTCTACCAGGACCCCCAGGTCTCTTTCCACAGAGCTGGTCCCCAGCCAGGTAGATCTGGCCGATGAAGGGGATGAATGGTTTCTGTACTTCCAGGAGAGTGTTCTTGAAAAAATCCCAGCACTCGCTAATTCCTTTATGCTCCATGGAAGCTTTCCATGGAATCTCTGCCAGCTGAGCTCTGAGTGAGCTGAAGTTTGCTCCTCTAAAATCTAAAGCCTTTGTCTTTGTACTAACCTTCATCATGCTCAACAGCATCTCACACTCCACAACATAGTGATTACTGCAGCCAAGGCTATCACTAGCCAAGACATTACAAAGCAAGTTTTCTTGGTCTGTGAGTAGCATGTCCAGCAGGGCCTCCTTCCTGGTTGGCACATCCAATGTTTGTGTGAGGAAGCAGTCCTCTATGCATTCCAGGAACTTGATGGATAACATGTGAGCTGCTGTATTGTTCTTCCAAAAAATGTCTCGGTATTTGAAGTCACTCATAAGAACCAGGTTCTGTTGACCTGAAGCTTGCTTAAGTGACCCAAATATGGCTTCGTTGACCTTTTTGTCTTGGTTTGGAGGTCAGTAGCAGATGCCTATTGTAAGATCCCCCTTGGACGTGACCTCTCTGATCTTGACTCAGAGGCATTTGATAGGGTTTCCACAATCACCGTAGCTGACTTCTATACGTTCAAGGTTCTCCTTAACATAAAGGGCAACTCCTCCTCCTCTTCTTCCCTGCCTATCTTTATAAAACATCCACCGCAATCCTCCATTTATGTGAGTTGTCCCACCATGTTTCAGTTATTCCTATGCTATCATAACTTTCTGACTGGGTGCGGAACTCCAGTTCCTTCTGTTTGTTCCCCAGGCTGCATGCATTGGTATGCCTACACTTGAGGTGGTTGGTTTTCTGGTTCTCATCTTGGGCAGCAGCTAAGGAACACATGTTGCTGCTCTGGTTGACCTGGCTTATTCCCCAGTTGGTTGCAATGGCATGAGAGTGTTTATACCCTCCTCATGGCCTTCCTTCCCTGCTCAGCTGTGCTGATATGTGTGATACTGATAACCAGCCTTGTGTCCTTCTCCCTTCCTCAGAGCGGTGCGTAGGCCTTTTCCCTCCTGGGGGAGGAAAGACAAGTATCTGATTTTTCACAGTTGACAACTGTGCTACATTTAGACACACCGCCCCTAATTTGGGCTCAAGTAAGAGACACTGTGGGGTCCACCAGACCCCAGCTTTTGTAAGGTCTCGGACATATCAGGAGATCCAAGTGCCTCTTCCAGCCCTCAGACATTGGCCTTGCAACTTCTAGAACAGCTGTGCTGGTGATGTGTCCTGGAGCGCTCCAGCATGTCACCGTGCAGCCATAGTCCATGATGTATGGAGGACGCATTCCTGAAACGTGCAATGGTTAGCAATTGGATGGATAGCAAAGGTTCCTTTAAGAATCAGTGTAAAAGAGGAGTGATGTGTGCAGAGTCTTGAGGAATACTATCTGAATACAGGGATGTATTTTGCAGCACAAGCGCTTTTCTATTCATATCCCAGTAATGCTTCCAGAAAAGAGTAATCAACGGTGTGAATGCAAGACAAAGACAGAACAGATGGTTCCTTGTGCCTTAACCTGTTGGGACATGCTCATGACTTCAGCAGGTCTGTAAGGAAAGCTGGAAAAGGGAACTGACTCCCTGTTAGCATTGGTGGGAGCTTTGCAGGACAGAGCACTGAGAGCTGCACTGCTTTGTGTATGCATGAGCAGATCCAGGAAATCTTCACTTGCCTTCATTGATAGAACAGCAGTTTCCACTAAAAAAAATGAGATTAGCAAGAACTTACAGGATTCAAAGAAGCAAAACATGTTCCCCCATGCTCCTGGAATTCTATCTCCTCTGCCCTTGAGCTGAGCGTTACAGAGGAACAAGACCTGCCAAATGGCCGCATACATGGAGCTGACTTAGCGAGAAGGTGCAGCTTCTTTCCTTCTCCTAAGTTTGTCCCTCTAAACAGTCACGTGAAGAGTTATTGCACAGCTTTGTACATTTGCATAATGGAAAACTTTCTTCATGACAAAAATAATCACCCTAACTAGTGTACAAATGGTTCTTTTCAGGCTTGCAGCTGTGGCTCAGTGGCAGCTGGCAGAGCTCTCATCACCGATTCAAGCACTGGAATACCTTCCCTGCGTGCCCTTCTGTTGCAAATCCAGGTAAGTAACACATTAGTCGGCAAAATACACATGAGCACTTGCCCATACTAAATTTGGAGCACCTCAGTCCATTGATTAAATGTCAATTCCCATACGTTTATATGATACCACTAAATCCTCATGTAGCTTGTAGGATTACATAAGAATCTATCAGATACTGAGCCCTGATGTCATAAATTGTCTTCTTAGAGCTGTCAGATGTCAGGACAGTTTTATTACTGAGCCCAAACACATTCCAATCTAACAAATCAGCCTATCATAAAGGTTATTGTCTTATCACCTAATTGACAAAACCAGTACAGATAAAATAGAATAATTACTCCTCTTTCATCCTTTACTATCTGTCAGAATTCCTGTGTTTTCATTAACCTCATCCTTTTCCACTTATATTAATAGCTTAATATATTGATAAAATGAAAACCTTAGTATTACCGGTAGCATGTTAAACAAAACATGGCTTTAATAGTGAAAACTGTAAAGATTGAGTTTTTTTCTCCTTATCTCAGAGACCACTGAGAGAAATTCAGCTGAATTACATTGAGATAGCTTTTCTATTTTGGGGCATGCTTTGATGTGCTCTGTTAACATCAGGCAGCAATGTGAAGGGCTCTTTTTTTTATTCCGTGAGTCAGGTCATGTTTTTCTCCTTTTGGGTTTTGCAAATCATTACCTAGGTTGCAAAGGATTTTTCTAGTTTTGTGCTAAGGAGCGACACAGACAGGGCACAGAGCGCATGGAGAAAAGCCAATATGAGCCATTCCTATTTGAAATTGGGGAAAAGCAAGCAGGAGTCAGCTAGGCAAGGCTCCAGACAGATGGTGTGACTGAAATGACACTTCAGCTGTGCTCACTTAGATAACTTGCTGTATGTCCAGAACACTCTCAGACTCAGCCACCGTGCACTGGGTGGCTATAAGGTGAATTGCTATAATAGCTAGTGGCAAAGTTTTACATTGTATCTCAAATTCAGATATATAGAAAGCAAGCCCAGGGCCCAAGGGGAAAAGTAGTGGTGCCTGAACCATCACAACTTTATAAGCAGCACTTTGCTGCTCATAAATCGGTCTCGGCCCAAAATCAGGGAGGTACATCAAAATTCGGCTTGCCACTGGAGAGCTGAATCAGATATACTTCCTAGCAGCCCAGGGGAGAAGGAAGCACATGGTTTCCCAGCGTCCACTAGATGGCAAAGCAAGGTGCTGTATTCATACTGCTAAACAT
The DNA here is from genome assembly GCA_002844005.1 of Limosa lapponica baueri. Lineage (NCBI taxonomy): Eukaryota > Metazoa > Chordata > Aves > Charadriiformes > Scolopacidae > Limosa > Limosa lapponica. Next base: position 2,149,526 of record KZ505638.1, read on the forward strand.
CTATTTTACCTGTCTGCACCTCACATCGGCATGACACAGAGCTTGGGCATGGCAATATCAGAGCAGCAGATTCTGTGACTGCTCATCCCTCCAGGATATTGGACCAGGGCTTCTCTGTCTCCTGCAGGCAGAGGATTTAAATACTAATGACACTAATTTTCCTAGAAATTGGCATGGGGTATTAGTAGTTGCAAGCATTCGGCTGTACTTGGCTTGCTATCAATTCAACAAATACTAGGAGAAAATTATTTCTCTTGTAGCTTATGTAAAGCAGGGAGGAATAGTTTGTAACAAAGGATGGAAGAAAACTTAATGGTTTGTACAATCCATCTGACTTGGAGCAAAAGTCTTGAAATAAGAATCAAAGCTTCTGGAGTGAACCATGACTTCTGTTTGGAGTTCATGACAGTATTGAATTGTAGAGTTTGGGGAAACGAATTTCTAAAAGATCTTAACTGTAACAGTTCTGAATTTTCTCCTCAATTTTTATGTTAAGCCCTCGCCTGTTATTAAGAAACTTCAGACTTTTAGATTCTCAAATACTATAATAGTGAATCTATACAATGCATTGACTTATACCTAGTAGTCTGAAGCAAAATTCACAGAATAGATTTATAATTGAAAATGGAGGTACTGTAATTCAGCTCTTCTTCTCTCTGCTCTGGGCTTTATTCTTATTACTGCCATTCTTGTCATTTGAAATGACACAGTCACAACTCAGAGGCTTTTGAAGTATCATTTTTATCATTTTCAAGTAACACGTTTCATTGTGATGGTCACTGGTTATGATTTCTAACATGTTATTCGTAGGACATTGTGCTGATAAAGGTGAATGAATGATAGAAGGTAGTGCTAAACTAATTTATAATACGGTGAAAGAAACAGTGATAGGTACTACAATATATAATCTGCAAGAGAATTATTGACTTAAAAAATACAATGGAGTAGTTACTAATCCCAATAGCATGGCTGTTGTGCTTTAGAGCAATTAAATATTCTTTTACGCTGAAAGATTTTGTTGTATTTTTGACCCAAGACAAATATTTAATGTGAAAATTATCTGACTGCTTCACATAAGTTGATTCCACTGGGGCATGGTTGTACATTAGAAGTTTCAATCTTAATAACTAAAAAGTTGTTTTGTGTGTCAGGAGGGAAAAATGCTATTTTACAGCTACCGGACTAAAGTCACAAAAGGTGTGAGAGCTATGACGCTCTTCATCTTTGTCCAGGATTTGATAATGCCTTACGTTCCTAGCTGGAGTTGTGGTTTTTGCCATCAGTGTAAGCTAACCCAGGGCTCACCTTGAGCCCCTCACACCCACGGCCTCCCTTGCCTTCAGACCAACGACCACGCAGCTGTGTGCTAAGTCTCATCAGCTGGGTGAAAACGTGCCGCTCTTTTTGGCTGGTTTACTTCGCAGCCAGGACTGAGCAGCCACATGAGTGCAGGAACCAGTGCCGGGAAGCCGGTGTGAGCACTGGTGGGCATGAGGAGCAGGGGGAGAGACACTTGTAGAAATGGCAGCATCTTAGCTTGGTGCAGGACAGGGCTCCACTTTCAGCTCAGGCTGTCCCTACCTCCATCTAGATCCCCTGGAGGAAGAGGGGCTTCCCCAGAGGCAGGCTTACCCTCACAGCGGGCTTTGGTGCTCTGGGCTTTCCCTCAGGAGGAACACCTCTCTTAATTGGGGCAGTCGGCTGGCTATCCTACCAGTATTCTCAAGTTTTCATTGTGTGGACATCTTGCCAGAGATTTTCTCCTTCCCTCCACAGTTGCACAAATAACTTCCTTCTCCAGACATGATCCAACAGTGTGCTGTATCCAGCTAAAACGACAGGGGGAAATTCAGACACAATGCAATAAAGCAACTGGAATTTGTTTGTCATAAACCCCAAGGGCATGTTCTCATTACAGCAACGAGTTGTATCCAGCAGTTATGTTCTTTCAAGTTTGCATTGCACCCCTCTAAACTGCCAGAGATTAGAGTCTGCTTTCAGTGTTGTCTGTGGGTCTCCGCTCAGTTTGACAGGGAGGAAACTTTTCAGCCAGGGCTTGGAACAAAGAGCGTTCCTCCACACGACAGCTATTAATCCTACCCTTGCGGGTGGCATACTAGCTTCATTCACTGACCAAAATCAGTCATGTTAAGAAGAGGGCAAGGGGCTGAGGAGAGATTATCTCTCATCTGACAGACAGCAAACAGCAGAGATGTTCTGCAGTAGCAGGCGAAGCCACCAGTGGGAAATGTAGGAAACATCAAGCAAGTCACCACCACTTCCTGCGGGGCCCTCAGGTAGCTGGTTAGTTTAGTGTTTCTTTTGTGCTATCACACAAATACTTGACCAAGCCAATGCTTTTTTAGCGTATGAGAGAGACCGAGCCCACAGCCCATGCTGGTCTGTGCTGTCTGCTGAGGGATTACACAGAACCAAAATTTCCAAGAAACAACGATCACAGCAACCACCACAGTGATCTGGGTGCTACCAACATTAAGGTACTCAGCACCACTTCTGCATAATTTTCTCTAGAGAGTAGGAGTTACAAAAACCTACCATCTTACCTCAGGTGTTCCCTGACTAAACTAAAGTAGGGAGAACCTGGTGTTTTAATTGTCCCATATCCCATGGGCATGAAAGTGATTATTCCTCTAGGTCCTGCATGAATTCAAGCACCTGAAACTCATATCTAATACTGCATCTATGTTCACTATCCTTTGGACACCCAAAGCTGATCCTACACTGAGCATCAGATACCTTTGTGCACTATGAGTAAGCAATTACATCTGTTCTTGGCAGATAAGTACTAATCCGGGATGCAAATGCAAAATGTTTTCATAAGTGCAATAAACTTGTAGTTTTGAGGGCAGTAAAATTCCCACTTAATCAATAGATTTATACGTGGTTAGATTAATTAACAGTATTTCTGAGTTAAACAAAGCCATTGATAAAGGATTAGCAAAACCTGGTGATATGCTAGGCAGCATGTTTGCACTCACTGTGCTTTTAGAAATGCTGATAATGTTTTGAAAATCTTGGTCATCCTAGATGGGGCTTCTTAACACTGAATTTCTAACCAGACTTGGATGGGGAAAAGGGTGTTTCCTTTTCTCCTCCCCACTGAATTTCCCCATTCCTTCCTTGTATCGTTGGCTGGTGCAGAACTGCTTGTTTAAACCCCACCTATCTCAAATTGGACACATTCCCTCACTGGTGTTTTGGACAGGTATATTTTACATGGTCTAAGAGTAGTTTTCCTCTTGGTGAGCAGAGAACTGGCTCTGTGGGCATTTTCTCCGGGAAGTGAGGGAGTGGGTCTCCTCTCTTTCTTGAGAGCAGAACCCCTTGAGAGAAGACCCAGATTTAGGAGGGCTTTCTAGAATCCTGCTGAAAACTACTAGTAACCGGACTGAGTCAAGTAGTTAGAAATACTTGCTACCAGGTTTGTAGTGATAAACCAGTAAATATAATCCCAAAGAAGGATGGATTGGATCAAGTGCTTGACTGAGACTGGGGAGATAGGACCCAAATTTTTGCAAACTTTGATGTTTTGCATTTAAAGAGATAGAGAAATAGATAGACTGACAGACAGACAAATACGTACATACACTAACACATACACACATGCATATTGAAAATATACTGCCTCTGCCTTGTTAAGAATATAGGACTCTGTAGCAAGGACTCTCTCCCTGTGTTCACACAGACCCACCACAGGAAGCTGAGAAGTCAGCTGAGGCCTCTGGACTCTCACAGCAATGCAAATATCAAATATAAGCCATTGCTTAACCAACATTTTTCGCTTCTAAGGGTTGAAGTGTCAGCATCTTCTTTATTTATGATTCAAGCAGACAGGTCCTTAAAATTGTTGATCTTATAGGACAGAGAAATATTAGATATGGAGACGATTACAACAGTGGAAGCAAACACTTGCCCTTGTAAATTCTTATGAACTATATTTAGAATTTAAATCCAAGCATAATTAAACAGTGCTAATGAGTCAGAGGGACTTATCTTCATTTGGCGTATAATTGGTATCACTGATTTCCTCATTCATTTTTTTGTAGTTTTAAAGCCGCCTTGTTCCAGTGAGATTTGATGGTAAGAGTTACCCTGCGGAGAGAAAGTATCTGGCCTGGAGCTTAAATTCAGCTGGAAGCCTTTTAAGGGATGCAGCTTTCTTGATAGCATCAATAACTGACAGCAAAGACACCTGTGAATGTGTAGCCAACAGTCAAGAAAGGCACTCTTTTTGCAGCGTACCCTTGAAAAGATGCCATTTCACAGTATTACAAAGACCATAATGGGGAAGAAAAGTTCACCCTTTACTTCCATTGAGAGAAACAAAACACAGTACAAGTTTTAATAGTTGAAGGTATATAATGCACCACTATCAACTGAGGTTTGAGTTCCTTCTCAAAATACATTCCAACTCATCCAGGAATGTGAAGCTTGCACAGGAACTCTTGGCAACTGCGGCGGGTCAGAGTGGAAGATGGTAATGATCTTGCCCAGCCTTAGTAGCTCTGAGCCTATAACCAGAGCAGCAGCTTCTGTTACAGCTCTGCTCTAATAGCCAATTTTATCGCTGAGCAAAGGACAACAGCTACCTGCAGCAGCAGAGGCTGCACATTTTGTTTGGATCTAGTCAAAGCCAGTAGAGAAGTGGGTGCAACAGGCAAAGTCGAGTTTACCAAAGTCCCATTTTGCTTTTCAGTTGTGTCTTTGGTTGGACTCAAGCACCTTTTTATTATGTACTACTGCCTCAAATGGATACAAATTTTTGGAGGGTTTAGTCCACATCTGTTGCTGCAAACTGTAGCAAAATCAGCTGTTTCCTAAGAGGTGGCACAATAATGACTATGACTCCGTACATTTCAGCGCTGCCATGCATGCCAGGGCGCTTGTGCTTACCAGCTGACAAGGGTGCTCAGAAGCATCATTCACTTAAGACTTTGCTGAGCTTCACATCCTAGTGGGAGTGCTTGCAGCCAGCTGGAATCTGTTCTCATTGATGGCCTGTAGAATAAAGACTCTCCAAACCCTCCTCCCTCAAAAGTGACCACTGCTAACTAAATGCCCATCCACCCACTGAGCTAAACCAGTTCAAAGAGGAGCACTACAGTGTCTGCAAGCTAGCTCTGCTGGATATGAAGAGGATAGAGCAGGATGAATCCCACAAAACAGCAACTGTTTTTCATCTTGCTCCAGTAATTCAGCACAGGCTTATTCTTTGGGTTGCTGAACCCAATACTTTGTTTTGTCCCTTTCTGGAAGGGGATTTGAACACTTCCCTGCTAAGACAGTTATGCAGATTAGTCTGAGACATAGGCATTATTACAAGCATTTGATCTAAAGTTCCCTTTGCTCGGTTTCACTGGACCCCTCTGACCATAGCACCCACAGCAAATACCCCTCCCTTTTTTTGAGGCTGCCTCTTTTGATCACTTAGGGTTCTGTTGCTGTTCTAGGAGGTGAGACTTGCAGCTGTCCTTCCTCTTCATCGCTGCCTAGCTGACCTATTCAGTCAGCCCACTGGCTACTCATTCATAATCAATAATACTTTTTTTAACTTTCCAGGGGAAAAGATCATTTTAGAAGTTGTTCCGCAACCCCAAAAATATCTTCATCTGCTGACATATTTCACAGAATGGCATATCTGCTCATGCTGCTTTTTCACATTAATAGTCCAAGTGTTCAAGCACTTAACACTGCCTTGTGGTTGAACCGCAATGAGAAATACCATTGATAACCAGAAGAACTGAGAGCAGCAGCAAGTATAGCTGGTCTACCTGTGGGCAGTCCAAAGCCACAACCGCTTGTCCAGCTGTGAAAACATGTCCTTTTTCAAAACCAAGATTTCTTTCTACCTGAGCTGTGAAACAGAGGTCCTGACTGGTTACGGCTGTGAAAATCCCAAGGCTCTCAAAGTATCAGTGACTGAAGTCTTATCAAATTTGAAAAGTCTATCACTGCCTTCTGCTGCCTTAAACAAAATTTTCAATTATATTCCTTTTTAACCATCTTAGCTTAACTGCTGGGGAGTCCCACTGTCAGAATTAAACAGATGTTTTATTTCCTGCCAAAGGTGGGTAAAATAATAATCACCAGCTCTGCCTCATTGGCTGCCATGTGGTCTGGAAAGGCGCCATATGCCCTGCGCTCAGAGACTGCTGCAGACGGCAGGCTGAGGGCATTGTTTATTATTTGCCTAATAAATTTAAATAGTGTCTTTCTTTCAGAAAGCATATTTGTAGCCTTTATAAGGACATACATACAGGACTCATCAAACACCCTCCTCTAGTGAAGTGCACCTGCTGTTTAAACAGCCACTATCCCCCTTGCACGACGCATGGGGCTAGAAGCAAACACCTTGTGCTTGAAACTGCACTGTGCTCATGAGCTGTTCTCAGCATCACACTCAGTTGTAGAGGTTGTTCAAGTTCAGCCCCGTGTGCAGTAACAACAGCTTCCTATTACTCTTAATCCTTTTGAAGAGTTCTCCTTGAAGAGAGCGGGGTGCCTGGGGTGCCAGCAGGCAACAGGTGTGAGTGCGAGCAAGATTCTTATTGCAAACCTGCCTCTTGGAAACTGCTGCCGTACCTTCACGGTGACGGGATGTGGTGTCTTGGGTGTCAGGCACAGGGCAATGTCTGCAGGCGCTCTCCCCCACCAGCTGACTCGTGATCCTCCCTCAGACCAGCCCACGTCTTCCACTGAAGCCAAAGAGCTCTCAGGTGGAGCACAGGCTGCAGCTGAAGGAGGGTGACCAAGGTGTGCAGAGACCATCAGGCCGTGGATGTGGGTGCTGACTTCGGCTCCTTTCTTGGAAGGTCCAAGAATAAGTAGTTAAAAAATTATCAGGACTCCCTGTGGGAGGATGGCAAATGAGGAGTCCCAGGCAAGAGCTGACAGTAGGACCCCTCTGCTCTGTGGAATAGCCAAGCAGAATGCCAAAAGTAGTGATTAGTAAGGAGAAAGCCTTCTGGCTTCTGTCCTTTAACAGCTCTCTTTCAGCATCTCTCTTCCTACACACCACAAGAAATCTCCCCGTTTTTAGCAACATTTTCTAGCCTTTCTGAATGATACTACAAGGCCCCAGCCAGAAATGACATGGGGAGTAAGGTGAAGAGAGAAAAAGGGGAGAGAGATGATATAGTGCACAAGAATCTGAGATGCCTTCAGGCCTTATCCTGAAATATTACTTCTGTGGCACGGGATATGGCAGCAGCCACTGAGGCAATAAGTCCTTTAGAGAAAGGAGTAGCAATGTACTCGTTGAGAGATGGTGTTGAGTTGTTGGAGGCAGATGTTTGCAGGCTGACAAATAGGCATTGCAAGGGACAGGATCCCAGGCTGAAACAAGTACTTCTGCAAGTTGGTGAGAGACTCTGGAGCAGACTATGACGATACTGAACTCTAGCAATGTGAAGCTGCCAGGTAAGGATGCACAAGCATGCCTCTGTATGAATGACAGATGGCAGTTTCCAAGGAGCATTTGAATAATACTTGGTTCAGTTCCTCAAAGTTCTCAATATTTCACCCCAAATTCCTCAAAATCTTCCTACGCTTTTATGATGTGTACTTTTAGGCTAAAAATATTCAGAAGCACAGTGCAATCCAGAAGAATGTTATTTTTGTTACTTTTTTTGTAGTTAGCAATGAAAATGGTCAAGAAGTGGGTTAGGAACAGTAAGTTCCTTTTCATTATTGAACAGTTACTGCCCACAGAGCAAATGTGGGGGTTTTTTTAGTTGTGGGTTGTTGGTTTTTTTTGTCTTCTCTCTGAATAGGTGTCACTGGTAAGACGGGTAAGAAATCTGCTTCAAATAAAATGTAACCTTGAAATACAAGGTAATTGTTTTACAAATTCAGCCATTTCCAGTGCCCAGCATGTTATTTGGCAATACACAGACTTCCAGTTGGTTTCTATTTTCTTAGCAGTTGCAGTTGCTCTCGAAAAGGATTTTACCCAAGTACTGTTTATATGTGCAAAACCAACTCCTATTGTCAGATTTCAGAGCTTAGTAAAGTAGTGTCACTGCCTGGGAACATGCTTGTTCTGCTCTCTGTTTCATGTGAACACAAACTTACCTGAGGGCACAAGCAGTGTTGTGAAATAACTTCTCATATATTTTCTTACAGTTCTAGCTTTTAGCATCATAGTTGATAAAAATTGAGTGATGCCTCATAACTTTTAATACCGAGCTGCTGTTTATAAAAAAATTCAACTTTTGTTTCCAAGTTCTAATGTTTCTTAAATAAGTTGTACTATTTCTTTAAGCTAGTTTCAGTTCCCAGATTCTTTCTTCAAATTGTTTAAGCACCGCCTGATGGTATGTACAAATCGAAGCACATGGTATGAGCACAGCTCCAAGCCCATACAATGGGTATTTAGAAACACCAGGATGGGAGGTTTGAAATCTTCAGTTTGTTTTTAAAGACAACTGTTTTGAATACTCAAAAAACCCAGGATTTTAGGGAAAATCAGCTTGAAGGCTAAGGGCGAGATGGTAGTGAGATGCTAACAAGATGGTGACTGCTGTCAGCTATTGAACTGTATGCTTGCTCGCTCTCTCTCTCCCTCTCTCCCCCCAGAGAGAGAGAAGAACTGGAAGCAAGGAACTGGAAGCTCTTTCTCTTATACCAGGTGAGAATGTAATGATGTTGGCTGAGGATTTCTTATTTGTGACTGTTCATAAAGAACACTGTAATAAAACATTGTTCATGAAAGCTGCCACAGAGGATGTTGACTGATAAATTGTGAGGGCTGAGAAGTGATGTCTTCAGAGAGCAGGACCCAGGCAGTGCTCTAATGTCCTTTCTGCACATCTGAAGGCCCAGATGAGTCAACCCTCAGTGACCCCCCCATTACATCCAGCGCCCCTTGTCAAAGCTAAAGCTCATAGCTCTGCATGCTTTTGCTAATATTATCATCTTCCATTGCAGGATTTTCTTACATAACTAGCAAGCCTATGTCCACTATAGATTTTGCAGCTTGAGTTCATCCCTCATGGTTCCTTTTTTTAGCTTCTGTTGGGGTTTCACACCTCACCTAAGCTACAAGGGCCATGAACAAAGTACATGTATATGCAACCACTTGCTGGCAGAGTAAACAGCTCTCAGACAAGAGGACTGTTATTAAAATGGGTTGTTTTGTTGGCAGAAGTGGCTTTCACTGTTGCCATGGGTTGCCCAAGGTGAGCCTGACCTCCGTGGTCGCTGAAGCTCTCTCTTGTGGGTGAGCTGAGCAATGCTGGAATGCAAGTTTTAAGACAGATTAACTGTGAACCTGACACAGGAAACTATTCAGAGAGAATAAAAATACTACATTGCACAACTAAGGGTGAAACATACCTTAAGATCCTATACGATAAAAGTTCTGTGGCTGAGAATGTGATTATTAGATGGGGCCATAGTCAGCTTGTCAGTGCAGAGTAATAATGTTTGCAGCCTCCTCTTATGACAAAATTCTGCCTTTCCAGGTGCAAGGAAGAGCAGCGGAGAGGCAGGCGTGTGGCCGATGGACAGAGATGGGACCACACTTTCCTGCTGTGAGTGAGTGAGGTAACACAACCATGCCCCCCAGCCAGAGCAGGTCTCCACATGGCCTTTGAAGTCGATGCAGTTTTGTGTGCCCAGTGTGTCATAGCACAGAACCAGCATTTTGGTACTAACTTGCAACTGAAATAATGTGTAAAGGCTGTTCCTAAGAAACACAAGTCATCCACCCAAGTGAAATTCTGATTTGCTAGCTGCACCCTGGCAACATAATGTATTCACAAGGCCTAAGCATAAACGTTATTTGAGGCTTCTGGAAAAGGATGTATTTGTTCCTTGCTCAGCTTACTACCTCTCTAGCCACCATCTGCAAATCTCTTAGTTATTCTGTAAAATGGCAGGTTACTATGCTTTAACTCTTTCGCTGGGGCTGCAGGGGCAGAACTGTTGAGATTCACCTGAGCTAAATGAAGTTTTCTGTTTGATTGGGATGTTTGGTTTTGTTTTTTTTGAGATTGGTTCTTGCACCTTAAGTATGTCGCATTAAAACTGTGCTATGGTAGGTGTTGGCTCCCCATTATACCACAGCTTAAAAAAAAAGTTTCTACCACAGATGTTACAGGAAAATCAGTTTGAAGATTTTTTTGCTTTCTGAGCTAAAGCTACTACTAGAAGGTGCAGCACAGTCCAAGACACTGTGTGCTGGGCTGCTCAAATGTGTATTACATCATCGGCACTACCATGGAGAATGTACAGAGCAGGACTACAAAGAAGGAGTTAGTCGTGAGCTACACACACTTACCGATGAAGAAACACTTTTGCAGTCTGATTCTTGCTTTCCATTGCAGGATTCAAATCTAAAATGAGACAGATTCTGGGTGTCTAATTCCAAGTGATGAACCAAAGAATCTGAGCTTGGTGCCAGTGGGGCCTCCACGGCAGGGAGTGATGGTGAACACACTTATTTGACTAGTACAGACAAAGCCTGCGTATAATTGAGGAAGATGGGGTGCCACAATCAAACATCACTGATCCTTATCCTGCCCCCTTCAACTTAATTCCGTAATCAGCACTTAACATCACTGAGAGGTTGGAAATACTACCCAGGCCTCTTCTTCAGCGTTACGGTATCTCAAGCAAGTCCCTGCCTGTAGGGATCTGCTTTCTTCAAAACAACCTTTCACCCTGCCCGTGGTTAGCCTGGCTCAAGTCAGCAAACGCCTGGAATTCAGAAATAGCTTAAGCTCAGCCCGTTTCTGCCTTCAAATCAGTTGGGTTTACAGTTATCTGCGATTCCTTACCGTACTACCGTTCAGCATCCAGCTGGCATCCATTTGCCTACAGTTGCTGCTGAGGGGCGCGGGGGGCGGAACCAACAACCCACCCTCATCGTGGAGCCTAATCCTGGAAACTCAGCCAGAAGAAACTATTTCGCGCCATCTCCTGGCCCCGCACAGCTACTGCCCGGGAGCAAACGCTGGAGCTCCAGTTGCGACAGGGTTTAACGTTGGACAGGGTTGATTTAAATGGCTGTCAGGGGCTCAGAAACAGCCTGCTATATGGCCCCACCAAAGCTATGAAACCTTCACCGTTAACGCTTTGCCCACGCTCCCGCCTTGACCCCACAGCCCGAGCCTCAAGCTGTTTCCTGGAGCAGCAGCAGAGCCTCAACCTGCAAAATGCACCTCTTCAGCGTGTGCCCACAAATCCTTCAGAAGAGCTGTGGGGCCAGGCCTGCACTCACAACAAACACACCCCATCCACTGACCACCACAGCCCCCAGAGCAGCCTTCCCGGGAGCAGGAAAACACCCGATTCATTTTACAGCGTGTCACACTTCTTGTCTGCTGTCAGTACTTGTTAAAGGAGACTCCATGTGTCAATGTTTTAAAGCTAATATGCCCGTTCTTAACTGGTCGTTAACAGCTGAAAATATGAACTCATGGAAACAAGGTTACATTGGCTGCCGCTCCCTCGGTGTATCTGAAGTCCTTATGCCCCCTTACTCTCTGCTGGGGAAAAGTAAGTCATTAAGAGACCCTTGCCAGAAGTGATTAAGGTACAATTTCATTAACTGTAGCTGAGAGAATTAAAAAACAGCATGCAATAGTACGATTCCAAGGTCCTTGCTTCTATTTTAAGCCGTAAGTTTTTTGATTTCTCAATGGTTGACATTTTAGCTGGGAGATTACAGTTTAAATTCTGCACCATCATCTCCAAATTTGAAGCTCTGTTATCTTTAGCAGAATTGCTGATGGTTACACTTAAAAACTGCCTTACTTCCACTGCTCTCATATACCTATCAAGGGTTGGATCCATAAAATCAGCATCAAGGGACCTTAAAATAGCTAACAGCAGTGCATGACTACAGACTAAGCACCTAACTTTGTCTGCTACTAGAGACAACTGCACAACACCGACAACAGTTTGCAGCTTGCTGTTTGAAAGCACAGAAACATGCCAGCTAACTTCAGGTGTTAACTCCTAAGAACATAAAAAGCTCCCCAAGGATTCTAGTTCAATGCATCTGACCACAATCCACAATGGCTCTAAATATGGCGCTCTAAATATGGCATGTGACAAAACTTCTATTTCTACTGTTCTTGGATAGATAAGGAAAATAATAATGAGGAGGACTCTAGCTGTGAAAGAGTGTAAGGAAGTTACAGGAAAGATTGTTACACCTGGGAAGTTTTATGAAGCTCAATACTAACAGATTTTCTCTGTATAGAGCAAAGAAAAGAGGGAACATCCTTCTCATGCCAAGGTTTAATTCTGAGGTACGTGACACTGAATTTACAAAGGTAAATAAAAAAAATACATTCTGAGAAACAGTGAGCCCCCTCCTTAACAAGGCAGAGGGATTTCACAAGCAGCTGAGAAAAGAAACCACTCTCAGTGTGAAAAAACAACTATTTGGGGTCAGTCTTTGACACTGCAGGTGACAAGGAAATGTGCAGTAGCGGGGCAGAAGAAAGACAAATTCTTAAGTGATAAAGATGAGACAGGACAATGGGTATTGGATAAGGGTTCCATTTGATCTAATTCTTTGAGATCAGCAGTTAAATGCAACTACTATTCCAAACAGCGATCAGGCAGACTGCATTGCCAAAAGGGATTATGTAGCTGTTGAAAGAGATGTTAGCTCCAGCCTGCTGATGATACAGCTGAAGATTAGAATGCTTGCAGCAAACATGTAAGTGAACTCCAGTAGTACAGAAGGACTGGAGTAGTACAGAAGAGTTTTCCACATCAACTGTACCTGACACCAGAAGCGAAGGCTGTCACCTGGAGTACAGCGCACACACCAGTTTATAGAAGTGTCTAATCCACAGTTCATCCACAATTTTCATCCTGAACACCAATTTAAAAAGCCAAGTATGAATCATATGCAGGCAGATTTTATGACTCATTGCTGCAACGGATCTAACTGCTAGTGCTGATCCTGCCTGCCATTAAGAAGTCTGGCATTCCCTCTTGGATCCATTCCTCTGGAAGGGAGCCTTTTCACAGATCTGTGCTAGAGAGAGATGAGCTAAAAACAGTTAAATGAGAGTTTAAGCATTAAACAAATAAATGTGCTGTTTTGTCACACAAAGGATAAAATTCCAGGAATTTATTGCTGTATGTATGCTTAATCCATTAATTTGTCTTACAGTAGTCATGAAGTGCCAAATTGTGTGCTACATTTAACATTTCCTGTATTCCCTTCCAAATGCCATTTTACAGTGGGCGTATGAAACAACGCAGCAGCAGTCACAAAACTGATGGCTTGAGCATCTCTCAAGAGCTTAAAAATAAGGATTTGTGTACAAGCTGAATAACGAGATGTCAGTTAACAGGTCACTCAGCAACTTTAATAGAAATATCATTAGGTGGAAGTTTTGCAGTGTTAAAATTTACAACTCAGACTAAACATTCTCATCCCCACTGTAGTAACAAGATACTTGCAAAGAACAAGAACTATGGTACGTAAATGTCACACTCAAGAACCGCTTCATTTCTATCAGAAGCAAAAATTGCTAATTATAAGCAAGGGCAGGCCTAGCAGGCTAAGGCTGTCAGCCTATATTAAAAACATATACCTCCGAGTTTGGCAGTGGAATTCTATTTACCACCTTGACTTTTTTTTTTGGTTACATACAAGTACTCTTCCTCCCCTCCCACCACACACACTTTATAAACCCCCTTTTATTTTTATTATACCTCCATATTATTTACAGGACTCCTAAAGATTAAGTACAAACTAGTATGAAATTAATGATAGCTTGCTCTTCAAATATGTATCCCATGGCTAAATAAATACCAAGCCAATCCAACAGAGTGATCTGGAGTTATGATTCAGAAGCTTGTGTATCTGTGACTCCAGGTGTCTTCTCATTAACTGTAGAGGATTCACTTGATCTGTCAACAATAGTTGCCTTTGAAGTTGGGGTAGCACTATCCAAGGTGAGCGTAGAGGTCTGTTCTACATTTACAGTAGCACCAGGCTCAATGGAAAAGCTTCCAGCTTGAGTAATGGAGGGAAGCAAATCTGTAGGCACTGTAGATGCCTCTGTGACTAAAGGAAGCAGAGGAACACATTTGGGTGGCATTGACAGAGGTGTTATTCCCATTAGATTCAGAGGTGGCAAGGAGGGAAGGGATGGCAAACCTAAGGAGAAAAAAAAGAAAAAAAGCCAGGCAGTGAGCTGCTGCATAACGCAGACTCATCTGGAGACATTTCCTGTTTGCTTAAAATTTTTTGCCTTCTCTATCTCCTATTTACTCTTGGAAAGCAGGAAGCTTTTTGAACTTAGTGCAAGCATGATATATGTGCAGCATTGACTCCATGGGCTAGTTTCAAGCCTGATAGTTTTCAGATTTCAGAATTGAAGAACCAGAATAAACTCAAGTTTGCTTCTACCTCCCCAGAAAACTGGGTATTTAATGCACTAATACTGATGATTAGATTCTTCTGGCATTCACTGAAATTGCCAAAACCAAGAAGCTAACAGGAACCTTGCCCAGAGAAGTTGTGGATGCCCCATCCCTGTAAGTGTTCAAGGCCAGGCTGGATGGGGCTTTGAGCAACCTGGTCTAGTGGAGGTGTCCCTGCCCATGGCAGGAGGGTTGGAACTCAATGATCTTTAAGGCCCCTTCCAACCCAAACCATTCTATGAACCTTATTCCACGTAAGCTTCCAATTTCTGTTTGCTTGCCCCGTGTGCACCTTCAGCACTTTTGTTTTATTCAAAACCATAAATTTATTATTAGTTCATACTTTTCACATTTGATCAGGGTGCTTTATCTCCTCATCCAGCATACAAGGAAATACCTCATATTTTCTTCTACCCATAAAACTATATACTTTCATTCTTGGCACAATCTTTTGAGATCATGAATCAGGTAATATAAACCTGATGAAAAAAATGAAACAACTAAATACAGACACAGGCTTAGAATTAGTTTATCTAAAGACATATTCCTTGACTACCTAATCTGGGCACTACTGTCAACTTCCACCTCAGGCAAACATTCAATTTGTCAGCTCCACCAGATGGCTCTAAATGAGAACGTCAAGGATCACCAAGGAAAGAGTGATTTCAGCTGAGTGTTTCAGTTTGCAGAAGCACATACCGGGCTGTATGATTTCTGGAACAATGTGTGGTGCAGGTAAATTAAGTTTGGACAGATCAGTCAGGTTAGGAAGCCCTGCTGGTAACGGCATCAGACCTAAGAGAAGAGTGGAAAAGTTACAGATGAAAATTTAAAATTGTTTTTATCTAATTGTTTCTGAGATCTTATTGATAATTTAAAGTTATTTTATATTGCTTTACATCTTGATTATAATTTTTACATATAGAAATGTAATCACCTGAGTTTCAGCTTTTAAGTTGCACAGTGAAAACAGATACCTATTGCCTTTCAGATTTTTCTCAGAAAGCAGAATCTTATTTTAAGGAATTAGTAGGTTTGTGTTATGAGTTCAGCTTTTCACAAAGGTAGTTATTTCACCACAGCACTGTACCAGAAGCCCTCCATTCCTAATTTGCACAGCAGAGATAACAACAGGATCAAATACACAGTATTTCTGATCTCTAATGCCAATCACTCTATTATTAAGTCTTTTCTACTCAGTTCATAACTAGAGTTAAATGCAAAAAATACATAGAAAAGGCAAGACAAAGTAACTTTCCAAGTCAGGAAGGACTGAAAATAGAAGAGAAACATACGAACACAACACATTCTCTTCCATCACTGTGTTCGCTATGGAACATCCTTCCACTCCCAAATCTCCTGTCTTAGAAGAGCTACATTTCTGGGACAAGGGCTCTATTCCTACTTTGTGTTTAGCTCACAGAAGGTTAACTCTGAAACAAGTTCTGTTGATATTATGGTAATAAAGATGGAGAGGAGAAATGTCTTAAAGCAGGGCCACTGTACACAGATCCTCATCTCACCCACCGTGAATTATCTGGGAATACTAGAAATTGAAACGTTTATTATTATCAGGAAATAATGCACACCACTTTGTAGACAGACTCTTACTTTTGTTATACCAGTTTAAGTTACTACGTAATTCAGAAACAGTAACTGCAATATACAGTTCCATTTTGTTAACTCTCTATTTATACTAGGAAGAATGACCAAGCTGATTATTAAAAAGGAATATCCTAAAATGGATGTTTTATGGGTGAAAGGAATGCAGAAATAGGCAAGATATGCACTCTCAAATCTTTCTTCTCTCATTATGTCCCAGTGCAAATGACTAACTGTAAACTGTGAAGCTACTTGCAAAAGTATTTTGCAATATACAATTTATGAAGTATTAATATATCATATAGATGAAAGTAACAATGTATCAACTCAAGAAATGTTGCAAAAAGCAAAGCTAGTACATTCCTGAGAAATCCTGAATGCTGCATTTACTAAAAGGTAAATGATCGTAAACTCTGCTGCCAGCTCAGTCCTCTGTACTACAGACATGCTGTGCGTGTGCTTTAAAAAAAACCCTACAACCCATTGTAGGAGCTGTATAGAGATCTTTAACTGGAAAAATGTAACTTGTATGAAGTAATACCCTCTCGCCCTCAAAAAGCAGAGGAAAAGACAGTTCTCTTCCCTTGCTCCCTGAAGATTTTTGTTTCAGAAATGTTCTATGAAATTTTACCTACTCACCTGGTAATGTAGTTGCTGGGTTAACTGGTGGCACAGAGGTAAGGGACTGACTGACTTGTGGTGGTAATAATGGAACTGTTGGAACACCTGGTGGAGCACACAGGAAAACAACATTAATTTTAAGCACACAACACCTCAGTTCCCTTTCTCAAGGAGTACAAATACATAACTGCTTACAGGACAATTACTATTTGCCTTAGCCATAAAATGTTGAAAAGGAAAAACAGTATTCCAAATAATATGCATTCTATTTCTGATAGAAGTTGTTTGCAACTATTTCGTGAGCAAGTAGGGCACAACTGCAGTACCCTAGACTTTGTCGTTGAGAAAAGTTTGGGGAACAGAAAATTGTATTCTCTCTTCTGCCTTCAATTAAATTGATAGAAATATCTGTGAATGCAAGAACATCAGAAACCTCATACATGTCAGGAGTTCGTTACCTCCATACTAACCTGTACTGAGAACATTACTGACAGTAGTTGAGGGTGAATTAATAGAAAGTCCTGAAAGACTCTGTTCAAGGCCTGCTGACACAGGGGGTAATGTGGCTGAGGGGTTAACTGATGACAGCTGAACCTTATCGGAAGGAAAAAAGGAAGTTACATAATTAGGGATTGTTTCCACAAGAACCAATAGAAGCAGAAAAGCAATATAACATCATAATCCATTTTTACCAAGCTAAAGAAGTGACTACAACTTACCTCTGTGAAGCCATCTTTGAGGGGACTGAGAGATGCACTAGGTAACTGTCCTGGGAGAGAAATTTTCTTTCCTTCTTCAAAGGGGCGTGTAGGTATCCTATGCAAATATCCATAACCAATGCCACATCCTAGGCTTTTAAAATATGAACATTTAAAAGTCAGCGAAGTGACTTTACAGCTATGGCATCCATAGCAAGCAATGCATGAATGACTCGAGATGCCAACAAGTTTCAAGGTAACTTCTGTACAACTTTGCCCTCCCCCAAAATGTTGCCTCATTTTCT
>KZ505638.1:2176524-2265353 GCA_002844005.1 Limosa lapponica baueri
GGCGCGGCGGCGCCCCCTGGCGGCCGAGGGCCGGAGGCGAACTGTTAATTAATGTCTATTAGTACCAGTTATATTAATAATGTATAGTAAACGGGTGCACGGAACATAAAGAGGAGAAGATGGGGCAGGCCGCACCTTCCACTGGCTTCTCTCATCCTACAGCTCCCGCCGCGCTCAAGGTCAGTGGGAAGCAGCCGGGGGCTGCGGCGGCCGTCGGTGCCCGTGGGACGGAGCCGACGGAGGGAGGGCACCGGGGCTGCGTCAAACCCTCCGTCCGGCAGCTGGAGCTGAAGTGGGAGGATTGACGCGGAGATAGGGAACGGCTTTGGCGCGAAACGCTGCCCAGGAGCGGCGGTTTGAACTAACGTGTCCCTCGGCAGGCGGCCCCTCGCGGACACGGAGCGGGTGAGGGGGTGGATTCTCGCGGCAGGCCTGCAGCGTGTCGGGGCAGGCCGCAGCCGGGGATCCGCTCTCCGGCTGGTGGGTGTGGGGAGAGCCGACAGCTGATGAAACGTGCCAGGCGTCCCACATCAAAATCCGGCGCTGGGTCAGCCCGGTGCCACAGCGCGGCTGGGGGAGCGGGGCGCTGGTTTCTCAAGGAGCGTTATGAACCTAAGCTTCAGTCAGACGCTTTCCCTCTGAGCGTCCCTTGCGCATGGGAGGGCCCAGACGAAGCTTTTGCCCAGCCTGCCCATACAGACCAGCGCCTCCTGGTTCTGGTCCTACAGACCTCCGGAGAGAGATGACCTCTTTACGGAGGCGCTGCCCTCACTGATCATTTTCAGTAATGCAGAAACAGCATTTGTTAGTGAACTGGAACACCGTGTTAGAGACCCTCTGTGGAGCACAGAAAGGAAATTCAGATTAGCATGATTAGAAGCCCATGCCTCACTTCTTTTGGATTCATTTCTCTCTGTATTATCAGAGTGTTTCACTGGTCAGTATTAAAAGCCTTTCTGTAGCGTGCTTGAGACCTACCCCTGCGCTGCAGCAGAGATGACCGACCCCCTCCTCCCCCGTGCCCACCTCGCTGCGCCCAGGTGTTTCCACTGGAGCAGACAGCCAGTGTTTCTCCAGGCACTCTGGACAGGCACGGCCGGTCCCGGATTGTGTCTGCACTCTAGTTCAGGCACGCTTACCTCCCTGCGCAGTGTCCCTCCTCGTCATTACAAGAAGAAATCAACTCTAGGATACCCTAGAGACAGCAATACAAAGTAAGACGGCAAAGTGAATAATACATAAATAAACTATATCTTACAAGAATTTCTGTGCTCTTAATACGAGAAATTTGTTACAGTGAGCTGGTAAAGAAAAAAATCACACAAACAAGGCTAAAAACCATACCAGCTTAAGCAAATCTTATGCTCCTGTGCACATGCCATTTAGATTTGGGAGGAAAATCTCAGTCGTATTAATTTCTTTCTTGCTATTAGGGGTTCGTGATAGACAGCAGTATAACACAGCGTGATCCAGGGAGGACAGCTGTGGTTTACCACCATTTATCCAAAGCTTCCTAAAGGATCCATAGCTGGTGGCAAACTACCACCCACAGTCATTCTTCTGCTCTCTTCTGGGAGAGTGGCTCCTGTGTGACACCTCTCCTTATGCTGCTAGGGAGGCACTGTCGATTTTGTGGGTTGCTTGTAGGTTTTCTGTGGCCATGAGACAGATGCTAGCCAGATGTTGTCCTCCTGGCTGAGTGGCTCTCTGATGCTGGCCCCTCCTTTGTTGAGAACAAATCTATGGGTGAAAACCTTAATTTGGTGAAGGCTTCCCTAGGGTATATTCGGTTTCATTGCTTTGCCTTTGGACTGGAAGACCCTTGAACTATTATTGCTGTGTTAAGAAAAAAACCCCAACAACTCGAGCAACACTGCAGTAGGTTGCTTTTCTCCCCAGCCAAAGCCCTGTCAATTCCACAGCATTTTTAGATCACACAGTGAGTTTCATTGACAATTCTATTTCCCCAGAGATTAAGAAGAGACAAGTGGCTCTGGAGCTGATAAACATTTCATTAATGGCAGGCATTTCCTACTCAGAGTTTATGTTGGATCAGATGTAGTGATTGTTCATGTACTTCACTGAAGACACTAAATCCTCACTTCAACATGTTGCATACCTCATCCTTAAAAAGCTCTCTCTCAGCAGAGTTTACTATAACATGACTACTACATCACAGCGAAACACACTGTAAATACCTCTTAGAGGCCCTTTCCCATGTCATTAAATATCGTAAAGATCTGAACTTTGATTTCTTTGTGAAAAAAAAGTGACTGTTATCCCAAACTTGTCCACCAACACCAGAACCAAAAAGAGTAACAGTGTTTTGCCATTGGAAAGTTGCCATTTTGATGAATATGTGCTTGAAAATCCCTGGTATGAATAGTAGTCCTTCACACATTTCCATCTGGCCTCTAAACATGTAAACAGCCTTAAAGCTGGGATTGGCCAAATTGCTCAGCACTGATTTTATGAGCCTAACTTCTACTTATCCAGTTTCCACTAAGTGGCAAAGCCAAAACCACCATGTAAATGTAGAAGGTAAAGAAAGCCTGTGTCCCTGGCAGTAACACTTCCATGGCTGAATTCTGCTCCTGCGACCACCAAGAGGTGTGTGAGGGGCTGAAGAGGAGCTAAAAGCACCCTGGCAATTTACAGCGGCTATTGCATCCAGCTGTTTGTGAAAGGGAATATGAATTATATCTATTCTGACTGTGGTTGCAAGTGAAGAGTAGTCAAAGGATGAATGCTGTTCATGCTTCCTAAAGGCGTTAGTGGGGAAACAAGGGGACAGAGATTTTGCATCTCCAGAGTCTACTCAGACATTACGCTATCTGAGAACCAGTTAGTACCACTGCATCAGTAGTCAGTTTGTCTTAATCTCACAGAACCAAAGAAATTCTATTTCCCGCTTCCTTGGGATATCTGTAAAATTTTCATGCCTGCATGTGGTGAACGCAGAAATGGGCAGCCATATTTTGTTCTTCTTAATCACTTAACCCAACCCCTTCAGAGAAATACGAACCTTGCCCCTCTCTGGAGACAAAAACTACAGGCATTGCTGCAAAGCCTGAGATGTTTTTTCTTAGGAACTTTTGCCTTACCACAGCATCTCAGCTTTCCATCAAAATAAGGTCACTCCTTTTGGGCTGGTTCCACCTCAGTGAAGAAAAATATTGTCTGCAGATGTCCATCGATTCCCATTAAGGGCTGAACTAAACCACCAGATTTATCTTTGAACTTGGTCCAATGTTCTATGGCAAAAGGCTAGCCTGTAAAGAAAAAGAAACGTTTAGAACTCTCTTGGGTGAAAAAGACACAAAACTTACCTGGGAAATAGGGAACGAGATTGCCTGAAAGTATCACTTAAGACCTAATGACAACAAACTCCATTTGCAGGAATTAACTAACAAATATAACCTACCTGTTCCTTTCTGTGTGTATTTCAGCAGCTGCATTTCAAAAGCAATTAAAGTTAATGAGCTGTGCTTTGTGGTAGAATCATGAAAACTTAATTGGCATAATTACTTGTGAGCTAGCAAGTGCATCTTCCTGGATAACAACATGTCATCATTTGATAAGAATAATAATGAATTTAATAAATAAATCAGGCCCCTTCTAACATGTTAATAAAATAATGAAGTAGAAGGCACACATGTGCAAATGATGAATTATTAGTTTGGAGACTGCATACCATTGTCTGAGTAAGATGGATGGGGAAGTGGCCGCCTTGAAACTGTCAGCTATGGCTCTTGGCTAAAATCCCGTTTGCAATAGACGAAACAGCCATGCTGCTCTTTGCGGAGAACGTGTTGCAAATGCCTCCAGTGGGGGCCCACATCCCTCCCCAGAGCAGGATATATGGTGGCTGAAGAAAAGCAGCTTTTTTTTTCCCCCTCCTTAAACCTTTCTGTATTGTTTGTGCCAGGCACACAGGAATAAAGATGAAGAGAGAAACCCAAGCACGTGTAGCAGGAAGGGAGCTACTGAAATGCAGTGTACAAACCAGCCTGTTTGACCCAAATCATTTAGAGGCTAAGACAGGCAGAAAATGATGATTTATTGCAGAAATGGCTTTAAGCTCAAACATAGACAAATACACCAGAACAAAAGCTTTTGAGACATTATTAGGAATCAGTAAATAGAATCATTTTAATTAATGGGTGCCTTTAAATTTAAATTAAGTGAATACTGCCAAAGTTATGGTAAGGCCTGCATCTCCACTGGATAAAGTAATAAAAGAGATTGTCCCAATAAGCAAACACGAAAAGGAGATAGCTTTAGGCAGAAATAGAGCAGCAGTGTCCAGTGACTGAGAAGAGGATGGGTCATGAGACAGTTCTTGGTCGTAACATTTTTTATCCCTCAATCAATGTATGACTTCGTTCATTCCTGCTTTTAATGTATTGCCCAAGATGAGGAATTGCAGGTCAGAATATCTGCTGCTTGAGTCCAGTCTCAGCAGAGCAGGACCAGGGTTGGGAGGAGCCGTAAAGAGTCTGATGTATGTCTAAGAACAGCTCATCTGTTAGCAGTGCCCAAGGAGATTTTATCTCCCTTGCAAGCAGACAGGGAACAAACTATGGCTACTTGGAAGGCATCCACCTGGCTGTGCACCCTCAATACTTAGAACTTCACATTAGTAGAAGGCATAAAGCAGAGATCCTTCAGCTCTACGAAAAAAGTAGCTCTACCTTGCACAAATGGCTGGTAAAAGCCTGCTGACACATAGCAGTCTTACACCCATCCATTAGGCTGCAGGAGTACTTACATACCCTCCTCACAGTCTTGGTTTAGCAGCAGTAGGTGCTTTGGATCTGAGGTTACCTAATAAAAAAAAGTAAGGTAGTGACAGTCAGCACGTGTGCAACTGTGAGAGACGTGAGACTGAACCTGTTCTTGACCTGCTGCTGGGAGCAGCTGTGAAAAGATCAGACTGAAATGTAAAGAGAAGTTAACAGTGAAGCACTTTGAATGGAAGCCAAGCATTAGTGAGCCTCAAACCCAATAACCCCCTGAAACTAGGCAGGCTGTGATTAAATACTACGGTCTGATGCTCTAAAAGTTAATTAAATACAGGAGTAATGTGGGGCTTTTGTAAAGCTGTTTTTATGGTCATTAGTTGCTATGCAGCTGAAAAGGGAATGAAATGCAAGAGAGGAAGGCACTAGCTGGACGGGTTGGTCTCAGGCATAGTCTTCCCAGTGCGAATGCTACAGGGCTGGTTCTCCCCTTGTGCTCTGCAAGGCACAAAAAGACCACTCCAAACTCAGAAAGCCTAGTCTTGACCACTTCACGTTTTTTACCACTATAAAAATGCACCAATTTTCATTGCATTATCACTGATTTACACTAATGCACAAGGGAGGGGAAGCAGTTTCTGCGAGATAATTAGGAGTGACTTGTATCCAGCAGAGAAAGAGCTGGAGCTAATAAGCCTTCAAGTGAAAACTCTAACTTGATAATATTGCGAGACGCAGCAGCTTCCTTATGTCAGTGGGAAGGAAGGGCCACAATGTCAGCAGGACCAGACCTAGCACACTGCATCTCTGTAAGGGGAACACTTAGGTGGCAGATAGCTGGCAGAATTGCTCTCTGCTTTTCTCCCAGAGCTCCTAGCATGGGCACGTATTAGAGATGTAGTCAGTGTTGTCATGCTCTGGTTATTATCAGGAACAGTTCCTCCAGCTGCTGTAATTTGCATCACGGACTGCAGATGCCATCAACAGATCAGAGGGAGAGGGATTGTGGAGGTAATCTACAGCCCTCTTCCCCAAGTGAGTTGAGACCAGAATCAAGGCTTTTATTTCAGAAACCAGAAACTCAGCAAAACTAATTTGTGGAGGTGCTATTAATAGAACACAGGAAATTAACTAAAGCTCTCATTACTTTGACTTGTAGAACTATGGCTATAGTTCTTGTAGACTTGGCTATAACACGGGTTATCTCTGCCTGTCTTCCCAAAGTTGCTGAAGACCCAGTAGTTCTGTTTGAGTTAAATACTGGTAAATAGTTTTCAAAACAATCTCTATGGGGCACAGGTTTGCCAATTAAAGGTATTATAGTAGTAGGTTTCTGGCAGAATGGCTTTTTATACAATCTTTACTTGCTTCCTATGGCCCAGTGGTTTCACTTGACTCTCTAAGACTGTAGATGAAACTCCAAAATAGACATCTTCTGCTCCTACAAAGCTTTGAAAATGTGTGCGTGAATATTGCAATGGGCTTAGTGAAATCAATGTCCTCAGTCCTCTGCCTCCAGATGTTATTACTCTAAATTTGCAATCATTACTCTGGCTTCTTTTCCCATTTCATACAGCCATCAGACCTCGATTTCTGACCTGAAGGATAGTGTTAAGCATTTTTATGGAGTGTATGACTAAGAGCAGGCACAATAGAGGAGAATAACCTCTAAATACATGTATCACAATAAAAGATGCATTGGTGAATGGTTAAGAGAGGGCTCAGAGCTAATAAAAAATGTTCGAATGTTTCAAAGAGTCACTGGATTATTAACTAGGAAATAACACAATGTACGTGAAATCACAGACAATAGGTTTGCTTCACTGTTAAAAAAGGAAAAGAAGCCTCTTTAAACTATATTGGGTTGAAAACAGGGTTCTTAATAGAAACATTGATAGAATCTTAATTATAGAAGCAATTGCACAGACTAAGGTTCTGGCCACCCAATTTAGGAATTAGAATGCAAGTATTTAAGAGGCTTAATAGGCCTGCTACTATTCAGCTGTAGATAGCAGCTGGCTTTGGGAGTACTGTAGCTAGGGCTGCTGCAGAAGAAGGGCTCATAATGGAGGATAAATTAAGTAATTTCCAACCACTTCATTATGTGATACTTACATGCATTGTCAGTCTTTTTTGACGCAAGTGGTTAGCCTAAAACCTGGAGTTTTAGAAATTGCTTACAATAAGAGACTTGGGTAATAGTAAAGGATTTGCTGCCGCAAACCTTTATGTTTACCAAGGACATGTTAAATCCTGTTTTCTTAAACATAATAAATCAAACAAGAAAAATGTTCTTGCTCACAGAATCCCTTCTGCAGTGTGTCTTGGGTGTTCAGTACTTTGTACAGTGATATGTATTATTTCAGCTATAGTTCTATAAACAGCTTTAAACTCTTTTATCTTAAATTAAGATAAAATTTGCTTTACCTAGAGTTTTGCTAAAGCCCTTTATCTGGAGTTCAGACTGAAACATAAATGGCAGATGTCAGTATACATAAACAAAAACCAACCAAACAAAAAGGGCCTACTTCTGAGTTTCCCAACTCAGATTTTATACTTCAAGATAAAACAGCAGTGAGACTGAAAAGCAAATACTTTGACTTTATTATCGAACTGCTAGATTCTGCTGAGGGATGTTTAGAACAACTGTTGATGACGACTATCCTGGGAGAAAGCAATACTGGAGAAAGGCTTATGCTAAAATGACCTGTAGTTAAAAATGGATCATATACTAAATCCTTTAGTGTCCCATCCTGAATAGTTCTCCATTTATTGTACCTGCCACAAAGGTTGAAAACATGGCCCTTCTTGGCAGAAAGTCCAGACCTTTCCTATAGGCATTAACAGAGTTACTGCAGACATGCTGAACATTAAGAAAAGAAATTGCACTTGGCTTGACAGACTTGACCAAGCAGAAATGCCAAATATAATTCTTGAGTATCAGGGATAAAAGAAATCCCTGTGATGGTTTTGTCCCCAGTATTTCATTTTATAGCTTTGGCCTTCATAGATTTGGCGGTCAGAGGACAGGAGCAGTTCTAAAAGCCATAAGAAACAGGGACTGCATATGTACCACAGCACAAATACCAAAGAGTTGCCTCTCCTGGAAACCCAGGCATTTTCTTCTGTATCCCTAAAAACGGAATACTGACCTTCTGAAACCAGCCAGTCTATAACCACTGTTGTATGCTAGCGATGTGCTGTTACTGGGCTTCTACCACTTTGTCTTGCCTGTGACAGGTGAACAGGGTGAGAGAAGAAGACATATAAAGGTCCTGGAAGGTTCCACTTTACAGAAAGAAAGAATAAAACAGATGTTATCATGGGGAATTTGAGATAAATGGGACAAATACTGTAGTCAGACTCTGGCACAGGGAGGATCTGACCCCATAGGCTACACATGTTGTTCACAATACTCCTCTTCCCAGCTCACGGAGCTCCAGCTTTCTGACAGCTCTCCTACGTGCAATCATTAGTCACAGAAGGGCACATTCCTCCGTCTTGTGGACAGCTACAAACTAAACACCATTAGCCTCTTTCCAGCCATGCTTGAAACAATACATTGCTAGCACAGAGAAAGCAATCTGCTTTAGCCTCAGGAAAGGATCTTTTTAGTCTATATTATATTTTGAGGTTTTTTTCATCCCTGACGTGTTCTAGGAAAGCGTCCACAACTGTGTATTTCTTAAGCTATTTTTAATCCCGCCTTCAGGAAAAAAAAAAAACAACACCACAAATGAACGACACTCAACTCCCTCTCCTTTATCTTTTCTTTTGCTGAGAAGTCTTTTGTGATTTATTTTCTTCTGCCTCAGTAGCTGATAACTTCTTTTCCTTCAAGCCTCAGGGAGAAGGATTCTTTTATCTTCCACAACAAGGAAGTATATTTTTTTTGAGCAAAATTAGGATCTAGGCTTTTGGTGTTATTTGTCACATCAGTGAGACAGCAGCGTGCCTCTGCTGGGTCCTTGTGAACATACTTTATTTATTTTGAGATTAGATTTGGAAGTTTGAATACAATCAAACAAACCAGTAGCGTAACATAATATATGCCCTGGGAGTGTCAATCCTCTGTTCCAGCCTCAAATATATCCTTGAATAACAACCTTAAAATCCTAGTAAGAATGCCCCTTGATACCATTATGCTGTAGGTAGAGTTTACTAAAGACAGAGGACCTTTCTCTTAACAAGTTGTCACTGGAAGGAACAAACAAAATTGGTTAAGAGAGAGAGAGGATGTGATCAGGTCCTATGAGCCTAGCCATAAAGCAGCATCATACCAATACAGTTCCATACCTTTCACCTCAAAAATTCGACTTTGTGTCCTCTCACATGTACTAATGAGAGCATCTTGAGGCTGGAGCTGAGGTTAATCCTTCCTTTGCTGGGTCTCTGAGTGCTTTTGGCATCATTTCCGAAGAGGAAATGCTACAGGTCTTCCTGAGTGAACTAGCAAAACCAATGAGTTTTAGAAAGAGAAAACGTGTCAGAAGTTACTTCCACAGCTACCTAGATATGTTAAACTAAATTAAAGTATATCTCTTGACAACATGCAACTTCTCCAGATAGGCACCTATTTCACATAGTTTTCCATTTCATGGCAGGCAGATGGAGCCCTCTCTACGTTCTGCAGTGTCCCAAAGGACACTGTCACCCATGTGTTGAGCTTAGGAAGCAAATGAGCAGTTTGTCATCTGAAATCACTGCATTGAAAATCAAATGACACAGAACAACAATGCTTTTCTGTGCTGCCGATGAGAATGATTCAATGGTTCTTGCTAATGCCACCTGCTTGAGCAGTTTTCTCAGCAAGCACAAAGTTTGAGAGGTAGGAGCTGGCGAGCCCAGCTGGGTCCCACTGGGATGTGCTGGTTTTATTTATTTTGCAATGAGATTTTCAGGTGTCAATGCAATCAACAGAATTGGTGATTTAGTGTTATGTACCAGCTGGAAAGCCCAAGCCAGTTTCTGGAGCTGCCCCTTTATTCCTGCAGTCACCGGCTGTCCTCTTGCTGTTCTGGGCAGGTCACCATTAGACGTTTTATCTGTTTTCAGGAAGACAGACACCACCTACCAAGTGTATTTCTTTGAGTGTCTTGCCTTGATATGGTGTCAGACCCAGTGAAATACAGGATGTTCCACATGGCTTTCAAATCCCACCACAAACTAAGAAGTTATCCTGAGCCCAGGCACTGCTGGAACAGGGATCTGGGCTGAGAAGCTGCTAAGAAAGATGTGGCAAAGCAACATCAAGGATAGGTAGAGTTAAATGGCTGAAGAAAATTGAATACAGATGATAATTTGGGATTTTTCGTCCTTAAGTCATCATGAAGGGGAAAAAATGCGGTCACCATAAAGAGTCTAACAAACAAGCACAGAGGAAATTGCTGTGGCCAGGAAAAGAGCAAGAGAAATGCAAGTTTACCCACTGCTTTCAATGAACTGTTTAGAAAAGGAACAGAGAATGCTGCAAGAGTCAGAAATCGCAGGCTGGGGCCCAGATGCAGCAGGAGCCGAAGGAGGCAGAGGCTCACAGTCACAGGCCTGCCTGGGAGCACTTCTCAGATCCAGGTCTCGATGTGAGCCCTGTCCTCACCCAGATGCCTGCGTGCACTGTTTTCCTCCCTGGCCTTCCCTCCAGTTACCTTCTCTCCAGCTACTGCTTCTCTTCAATGACTACTGACAGCCCAGTAGGAAACACAAAATCTACTGACTGGGGAGTGTATGCAAAATTTACTATTGCATTTTGTCTACATTAAAATATTAAAGGGAGCGGGACTATTTCCATTACAAATCTCTATTTGGTATAAGCAAATTTTGTCTGTTAAAATACACAATGTAAAATTTGTGGGGGTTTTCTAGCTCATTTCATTTTTACCTTGTTTTTCCTCCTTGCACCCTCCCTGGTAAAACTGGCTACTCCCTTTTGCTCAGGCTTTAAAGCGTTCCTCAGTGCAGAGACTTAGCTGGGAAAACGAGAACTGGAAATTGACAATTTCAAAATCTGATCAGTTCAAAATGCAGCCAGAATGCAAAGTTACACAGACATCTTGGAAAAGTGGTTCTGATTTGATATAACTGTTTCATTTTTATTTTTCTATACACGACTCATTGACCTAACTCTATCAAAATAAGAAATAGAGCTGTCAGAGAGCTTTTAAAATAATTACTGTAATATGCGTAGCAGTTTAGAAAATCCCACTCAGTTAAAAAAAACACAGGTTAGCTTCCAGTTCCCTTAAAAAGTTATGATTTGCAAAGTGCTTAAGTGCAAAGTGTTAGCAAAGCTGTCAGTCTTTCATGAAGTGGTCCAAGGACATCAGCCACAGAGAACTTCATCTCCCCACCTCTTTTCTGTTCTTAGGAAAAGCCCTGACTCAATGTAGGAGTCTTCCAACAGTTAACACCCATCAAAAATATTAAGATGACTGAAGGGAATAGTTTTATTTCTTCATTATAAATAAACAATATAATTCTTTGTCACCAGTGAGATACTTCCAGCATGCTTAATATTATACCTATTCAGGCCAAATAAATCTAAATCGCTAATAGAGCTAAATCTTGAAATTTGACTCTTCTGATGTCTGGGAAGGGGATAGAAATATTTCATCTTGGCTCCTCTCTCTGTTGTCTCTCTGCTGCTTTTTTTTAAGACTTCTAACAAGGTTTTCCACCCAACTCCAAGTGGAATAAGCTACTCCCACTTCCAGGTATATGCTAAGGCCTCTCCATCACATGCAAAAGGAAAATAGGAGGTGCCAGAGATCAGGTTCAGCCTTATTCTTCATCCTTTGAGATATTCAGAATGGTCCTGGGCAATCTGCTCTGGTTTGCCCTGTTTGAGCATGGGGCTTGGACAAGATGGCCCAATTCATTCACAGAGGAAGTACAGTGCCCATGGCTCTTGTGCCATCACGTGCAGTGGTACCACAGCAGCAAAGTTTGGCAGGTTAAAGTGGTTGGATGTTCAGCCATGAAATATGAACCTGAAGTGGTAGCTGAAAACCCAGATGCAGAGCATCTCCTGTTGTCATCCCGGCCTCATTCTTCCCCAAAGCTGTCGATTTCTTCTGCTGTAGCCACACCTCTTGTAGAACTAAAGCAGTACACCTGGTTCTAGTCCATTAAATTTGGCCTTTATTTTCCTTTGTGTAATTTCACTAAAATTCAATTAATTACACCAGGGTGAAGTCACTATTTTATTTTATTATTTTTTTTTTTCAACATTAGGTTCTAAACTACCTCCTTATTTTTGCGGTTAGATCTTCATCTGTTAAGAGAACCATCAGCAGATTACAACCTAACTGCATAAATTAGGAATGTAATTTGTTGGTGTTCCTGTTTTGCTGCTGTTCTTTTTTTTTTTTTCACTAGGAATCCCACTAAATCCCAGGCATTACAGTCAACAGCAAAACAATTGCAACCATTACTGAACCAGATAAAAGCAATTCAACAGCTGCATCTTCTAAAACATTACTGAGTCCAGAGACTTACAAATAATACAGACTCAAAATACTAGCTACAATTACAATGTAGCTTATACAGCATGGATAACTATTTACATGATAAATATCTTCAATTTATAAGGTAGTTAAAAAGTTATATGTAGTGTGTAGTGTATAAGAAAAGAAAGCAAACTCAAATCTGCTAAAATCTTTCTAACATTTTATATTTTATACAAAAATGTTTTAGATCTATTATTTTGTATTATTTTCTTTGCTTCTTATAGAATAACTGATTAAGATATTAGGTCTGATGCAGAGACATATATGTATACAGACACATAGTCCTCCATGAGAAGATTCTGCATAACTTGCTAAACAAAAGCTTTTCAAACAGTAATTGATACATTAAAAAAAAAAATCTGACAGTGTGAGTATGACTTGGTTTTGGTAGGCAAGAACCTACCAGATCTGATCTCCCATTCACAACTAGGCATAAAAGCCTGATTTTATAGTGTAACGGGGAAACAGGCCTCCATTTTTCTAAATTCTTGGTATTGCTTGTTGTAACTGCTGAACAGCTGCCCGAATTGTTGAATCTGGATTTCAGAGAGCACATCAGACTCAAAGCAAGTGGAGATGAGATAATCAGTTCTCATTCCTTGCTTCAATAAGTCATTCCAACAGTTTTCTATATAGTATATATTCCACTGTTTTGTTTTGCCCTTTGCCATTTGAAATGATTTTAGTAATGAAACTTGTGTTATTTAGCCTAGGAAACCAACATAGTTTAAAAGGCATCCACACAAGTAGAAAATTAACCCAATTTAAGATAGCTAAACATACATGAACCAAGTGGGTAGAAGAAAGCTTTACCTGTCTAAACAATTCCTCTTTGCACCTTTTTCTGAGTGATGTAGATGGTAAAAAGTGCTTCTAGTGCCTATGGATGTAATGAAAAAATAATACTGCTAGAAAAATCCTGTGCATTTAAAATTATATAAATAAGCAGTTATGGACAGGTAGATACATGATACATATGTTTCCTACAAAACAACATATTGTAAGCTAGTATCTATTTCAAACTATATGCAATGAGTGTCACTTAGTGTAGGTTCTGTTACCAAATTGGTTTTTTAGCTTCTTCTGGTTTTATCACTTTGTAATTTATTCACTCTGAAGTATGTTGTATATTTGCTTTTTTCCTGCCAGGCAATTTTACTATTCTGAAACTGGCCCTGTGTGACTCTTCTCTGGTATGCCACCGCCTATCATTTTATCTCTCTTTCTTCTTCCATTTATACCTGAGAACTCCACCAAAGTCAGGGTGTTTGAATTAGTTTTGTTTTCTTGTGTTAGGCCAACCTCCCAATCTACTCTTATATTCAAACAAAGGTGTAGAAAACTGGTTTGGTAGCCTAGCAGAGAAGCTTTTCTTGTACCCTTTCTCTCTCTCTTACGCATATATATTTGAAAGGACCTGTTAATCCATTCAGTGGAAGAATGAGCAATATGCAATGCCGGGAAGATGAATATAAAGCATTATTTACTTTTAAAATTTTGTGGGTTGTCCTGTAAGTGAAGAGTAATTTGATGTTGCAAGCCTAGAGGTGTACACTTGTACATGAATTATGCTCATTTAGAAATTATCTAAGTAGATAAGCAGATGAATTAGTAGTTCACTACATAAACTCCAAACTGAGGACATGGTCCCAACAAGGGCCATTTGTTTGTTGAAGCGCTTCCCATTCATTGTTTTTGCTAAAAGATGAAAGTGGAAGAGGCATTCCTGCTGCAAATTCAAGGCATGTACATTTTTTTAAGAGTATCCAACCAAGTGTCTATGGTACAATCCAGTGATTTCAGTTCCTTCTTTTGACCACTTTGCCAGCTTAATGGCAACAGCTCTGTACTAGGCTACACAGTAAATGAAAGAGCCTCCAAATTCCCCTGAGACCCTCCATTCCACCTCTGGACTGCCTCCAGTATACCAGTAATTGTATAATAACAGCAGCGTTATATATAGAAAATCAACATGAGTTCTGAAGTCATTCAACAATAGCTAAGCATAATTATTTACATCATAGTCACAGAATGTCTGGGAGAAAAAAAAAAATCAATGTAAAATGAGGCTTTTGGAGAAGGCAAATTGTAGCAATTACTGGCCTGGCAGCTCTTTTTAAAGTAATGTTGATGTGTTCCAAAGGAAGAAATTTTGTTGGGTTTTCTTTCAGCTGCAACGGTAGCTCTAATGCTGCAATCAGTCTGTGTGTACTCACTTAAGAAAGCAGAGGGAGCTGTCTGATGGCAATTACCATTCTCCCTGCTAGGAAGCCAGGTCACAAATTAGCAATCTGTGACCTCTCGTCATATCTTGCAAAAAGACCGGCCTCATATCCTTGGGAAGACAAGAGATTATGCATTGCATTATACCGTAAGATAGAGCTAGTAATTAATTTATACTTACAGAATAACTACATTTCACCAGGAGTGAGTAAAAACAATAAAAACTACTGACTGATATGGGGTATTTACAGCAGGGAAACTAAACCTGGTTCTTTTGCAGTGGGGAAAAAAAACACCTCTTCTTGAAAAATATGTAGAATAATCGAAGAGCTATGATGATGCAAAACAGTATAAAGAAATATAATAGCCGTGAAACATATTGTAATCAGGTACAAGTAATATACTTTCAAATAGTGTGACTGAGATAAGTGAATGCACCACATTATTGCAGCAGCATACCTACTGATAAATAAAAAAAGAAAAGTTATTAAAAGTCATAGTTACAGTGAATTGGTAAAAGTCATATTTTCCACGAATAGGAAGTCCTGCTGTAATCAAAACAATTACGATTCTTTGGTTCAGTACTGTCAAACCCAGCACGTGGAGATCTCACCCCGTTGCCCAGCGAAGCTGTACTCCTTGGGACAGGCAAGAGCCGTCCTAGTGCATTCAGCGATTGCCAGTGCCTCGCGTGTGGCAGAAAAGTGGATTAGCTGAAAGAGACAGTCAGTGAGGGCCTCTTCTTCGAAGGATGCTCATAGCCAGAGCATGCAACAGGGAACCATAAAAAACTCAAATTAATGGAAATAAAGAGTTCACCATATAGCATCTAGTGGTCAGTCTGGCCCTTTGCCCACAAACACAAATGTCAGTCTTACCCTGCAGGCAGCCTTCTGGCAGTAAAGGAAGAAGCTTAATTGAGATTAATGGCCTTTTTTGCTGGGGCCCAGGGAAAGTCCTAATTAATAAGGCAATACGTTGAACAGTGAACATAATTTATAATATGTGCAATCTTTAGAAGACATAAAACGCACTGACCAACATGACACTGAGTGAGAAATGTCTTAGGGCCTTCCTCACTTTGCTTTTTAGAGACACTGTCACCTGTCCAGTTTAAAGTTAGCATTCATAGTTTTATTTTTTTGAAGGCCAATATTCTTGCTTTATACACCAGCATTCTCAAAGCTCTTGCTAATGTCACACGAAGAGGATACGGCTTCAAATCAGCTTACATTGTGGTCACAGATGACAGGCTTCTGTAAATCTAAGCTAAAGTAATTGCACTTACATTTGTTGATTTTGCTTGTAGTGACATTTTTCTAGGCTTTCTTGCAATATTAAACTTACTTTTTCTCCATTTCCTATCACCTGCAATGCTCTTACATATTTTCGTTCACACTGTTGGGGCACAACACATTTCCACATAAAAAAGGCCAAAAATTTTCACACAGTAATTCCTGCCTCAAACCAACTGTTCTCAGATGAACTAGACTGGCATTTTGTTAAAAAGTATATAATTTAAGAATTTCATATGACACAGATTTAATCATTCATATACATACACAACACACATTTCAAAGGTAAGAGAAAATAATTTACCATTTCCTTCATGATATACTTGTTTAATGTTATACTTCAAGAATCTTTGCAGATGTCCTCAAAAGTCCTACACAGAAAGGTCAACATCATGCTAGACTTAATTTTTTTCTGATACACACTGAGTATGTACATGCATGTGTCCTTGTGTTTTATATGATGAAATACAAATATACTCACAAATACACATATTAAGTATACTTATCCAGTCTGAAATAATGCTGAATTACTCAGATGCTGAACAGATTACCTAATAAATAGCAGAAATAAATCAAGGTGTGTAATATTTTATCTTCAGTCTTTTCTATTATCATCACTACTAAACAATGCTCCACTTTTCCTCAGTAAATAGATCTATTAAAACAGAGAACCAGAATATTTTTCTTTACCAGGTCTACTTAAAAACTTCTGCTTGCATCTTACCTTTTATTCTAAGCATAATTTTATTTCTGCTTTGACCAGAAGCCTGATTCTTCCAAATGCTCTAATGAAACCCAAACCCTGCCACGTTGTGCAGCCATCCTTCCTTTTCCCCTTCACTTTCAGTCAATTCTTGTGCCTTCCCATTTCCTCTTCGCTAGCTTAGTTGCAGTTCCTGGGTAAGTAGTACCCCATATTCATGTACCATCACCTAAGCATAACTGTCACAATTTGCAAACCACAAAACACTAAAGAAGAAGTTCAGGCAGATGTAATTCAGTTGACCACAGTGAGCTGTACCTAACTACAAACAGTCCCATTGTGGTCCTAACATTTTATTGAACAGTGTATGTAAGAGTACATTCCTTTCTACTCACACATGATACAATCATCTTCCATAATTTTTAGTGCTTTACATTATGGCATTTGCATGCTACACTAATGGACTTAATAAGTTTCTTCGCAGCATATATTTTCCTCATGCCTAGTTTGCTGCATAAAATTCTTTAACTTGGAAAGAAAACTGTTAAGAAAACTCATCCTACTTGAAAGATACTCATCCTACCCTACAGCAATCAAAATAAAATTTGTTACATGCTGTTAAAATCAATGACAGTTCTATGGGTAATGCATAAAGTGGTAATTAATCAGAATTGTCTATATAATGAAAAAAATCATTTTATACTTTTATGAATTCAAAATGTACTCTTATTTTTCAATATATTTGGTATTAAAAAAAAGGAATTAAAAATATTTTAACACCCATAATAGAATGACACATTGCCCCAAAATATGATCTAGAATCCAAAATTTTTAATCACCTTTTTCATGTTACACGATATATATCAAGTATATATCATGCATAGACATATCATGTGCTACATAGCATAAAGCTTTGCCACAAAAAGCTTTAATTCATACTATATTTACACAGGAAAAGACTTGTATTTTGTAATTATTTTGCTTCACTCAAGTCCAATTAGGAAAAAAAAAAAAAAGTATTTCCCTGAAGTTATGGCATTCTTATAAATTTTACATTTCAACTATTTTGTGTTCAAATTCAGTTTATGGTGTATTTTGAAACATCTATGATTCTATATGAGATACATCAAATTTGTTTGATGTTACTGCATTATGTATAGTCTTTTTTTAGTGAATATAAGAATTTCAGTATTTCAGATTTAGGGTCTCATTCTG
Organism: Limosa lapponica baueri; assembly: GCA_002844005.1. Taxonomy (NCBI): domain Eukaryota; kingdom Metazoa; phylum Chordata; class Aves; order Charadriiformes; family Scolopacidae; genus Limosa; species Limosa lapponica. The sequence goes on from KZ505638.1 coordinate 2,194,208, forward strand.
TTTTATTAGGAAATGGTCTTTTACTTCCAAGAATGGGAAAGATTGATTCAAGCAATCAGCAGCAATTCTCCAACTTCTGTGGTGGCAAGATTAGGCTTCCCTTGTACACCTTTACAAAATTATTCTTACAAAACATATTTACTCACAAAATACAGCTGCCAATGTCTCATTTACTTGTGTTTCAAGGAAACATTTTTACTGTAAAAGACTGTGCATTATAATGCTTAATACAAAAGTGGCTGAACAGGGAAACCCAGTTCTAACTGACTGCTAAGAATGTTCACAGATTTTCTGCTACGCAAACTTTAAATGCTTTCACAATCAGGCACCCCATATATCCTGTGCTACTGACTCCACAGTGGATTGTCGGATGACCGCCGGGGCTCCTCGTGCCATCCCTCTATCATTTCAGACAAACACAGAAGTGCTGAAACATAACACTACTCAAAACACCTTTAGGCCTTGTCCTGTCCTGCATTTTTTTACATACAGAAAAGTACTTTATCAGCCAAGTAGATTTTAGAATGCATAAAAATATCCTACTTCTGATTGTGTACAGATTTAAATGTGCTTAATAAACAAACACTGAGATCAACCAGTGGCATTGCAAAGTGTGCAAAGCTAAGCACGTAGTCAAGTCCTCCTGGGAGTAAGATCTGCATTACAAGAAGTAAGTTTCATAAATATATCCACAGATTAAATAGCAGGGCTTTTACCAGTAGGACTTAATCTTACTCTTTTTACCCATTCCAAAGTTCCTGTTAACTTTCTTGGATCCTCTGTTTAAGTTGGATGAGGATTTTATAAACCACACAATATTACACAGAAAGATTTCTAGATTCTCTAGTTTTTTCGTATTTCTACAAAGTGCTAGTATCTTGGCGACCCTATTCAAACTGATCAAGGTTCAGAGCTTGCAGTTCTTCCTTGGCCTGTATTGGTACAAGCTCACATTTGATTCACAATTAAAACTAAATAGTAGCCTTAGCATTTGCCTTACTGGTTTTAATGTGAGGGATAACGTTGTATGGGTTTTGTCTCATATTCTTTAGGAAACAAAATAGCTTACAAAAATTATATGAGACAAATTAGACAGTTTTAAGATCAACTTTTATTGAAAAATTAAAACTGCATTGCATATCTTCTTTATAACTTTGACATTTCTTAAACCACAAAACAGAGATTCTGTTTAAAAAAATCTCTTCATATTTGACACCATTCAAAAAACAGATTATGAACTAAGTCAATGATGATTTTAAAATCCTGGGTTACTCCCAAGGCCCCTGGTTCCATCTGTCTGCCATGAATGGTTTCTTCTCTAAATAATTCTCTTCTTCTTTAATAATACAATCAGTATGTTTAATAATACAATCAGAATTTTTCTCATTCAAAATCAACAGCTGCAGTTGATTTTTATCTAATGGTCAGTCTTTTCCAAATAAATTACATCACTTAATAAGCACTGCAGCTACATGTTCAGCTAAGATCTTGCCTATTGTTTATTTGATCTGAATTCACCCACACAAAAATATAGTGGCTGTCCGTGTGATTTTAAAGGCAAAATTGCTACCTTAGGGTATATTTTAAACCTCAAAAAAACAAAATTACTCACCTGGAATTGCAATGCTTTGACTTAGTCAACACTTCCGTATAGCCATACTTCCTGATCTCTCACAGTCAGTAGTGTATGGATTAAAAAGCAGGAAAATTCCAGGTAAGCTTTTGTCTGAGAAGCTGTAACATATTACTCAGATGAAAATTACCTACTGAGAAGAAAACACAGATGAGTTTTCTCACTGATGACCATAACTGCTCTGTTAAAATCAGCTAACCAAGTCGGAAATTAATATGAGCCCTGTACCTGCAGAAGCAGGTACATGTAATAGGGAAACACTCCAGAGTCTGATACTAGAATTAAAAGCTTTGCAAAAATCTAATTGTGGGTATTATCTATGTCAAGACACAACACTGCAGAAAAGCAAGATAAAATGCAGAGGGTAGAGGGATAAATTTAAAACCCCTGTCTTTACAGAAAACACCTCTGTGTTAACTGTCTCACTTCTGAAACAGGCAGGAAGAGCTCCATTATTCCCATCTAGCTGCAAACCATCAATGGGAATAGGTAGAATCTCTGATGCTTCTGACCTTCAAAACACAAGATATTCTATTAAATGAAGAAGCAGCAATTTTAGTGAGCAAAACTTTTTATATGTGCTGAAGAGCTCTAGGTCTAATTCTGACTACATCACAGGACTGTATGAGTGCCAGTAAGCTATATTATGGTCTTTCCTATAGTTTCATGATCAGTTACATGAGGATGATTCTCTTTACCTAGGTAAAGAGATGCTTCTAGGAGATACAACATTTCAAACACAATAAATTATTATTATAATACTGAGATGATCATCTGGATACAAGATCCATGAAGTTAAAATATTAAGGTTAAAAAATGAAGGATAAGTTGGGATGTTTAGTAATACTGTTGCTGAAATATCTTGACTAGGGAGGTGGAGGAAGTCAGAAGTTCCCACCTAAGAACTAGTTGAAGAAATCACAAGGACCATGGTGCTGCTTATGTGGATGATGTTAAAGTCCCCTAGTGAAGCTAGGTCAGCAGTTATATATCCTTGCATTGATTATACTAGTTCATATTGTTTCTTGTAAACAACAGGGACTGAGGGAAATCTTTCAATCTTCTGTAGCTGCCCTTTGAATAAAGTAAAACTGTGACAGAGACCAGACTTCAGGCAGAAGCCTGTACTGAAATGTGACATGTACTTCCTCTTCAAAACAAACTTTCTGTGCTCTAAAAACAGCTCTCCATGAGAGGCCCTCTAGTTTTGATGAATAGTTGGTATCTATAAAGAATGGCATTTAATATTATGGAAGTTGGTACTGAAGTCAATGTTCATGCTGACTATTTCTGTATTGCAGGCCTCAGGTCTTACTGGATGGATGTTTACATCAAGAAATATTAAGTATTGAAGACATGGTAAGATATCAGGGTTATCATTAAGGAAGGTTGAAGTTTAAGAATAAGAAGGCAAGAAACAAACTACACTGTCTTGGGGAAAATAACCCAATGCAAGAAATACTCTACTGGGAGGTTTCATGGCATAAAAGTAATGATGTAGATAACATTTTGAAAGTCATAATCATAAATCTAAAAGACAGTGACAGATTCATAGTAATTTTTAGATTCAACTCAAATAATTTCAAGAAAAGGTTTTAAAGAAGTTTATGGAAGAGGGATAAGCAATAGTTCTATGAAAAACTGGAAAGACTGTGCTATATGATATGGCATTTACCATGACAGCTTTTTCCTTCTCCCTGCTCTGACCCAGCCAAAGATGTGAGAGAGCATCCTCAGAAGACAACCAGTGGGACCTGCAGGATGGAAATCTCTCCTGGCTGTAGCTGTCCTTCCACAGGACTGAGAGGAAGCAGAGAGGCTGTGAAAACTGCGTAGCAGGACTGCATTTTACTGAATGTTTCTAAAATAATTTAAGTTTATTACTGATTTGTGAAAAAAAAAAAAGAAAAAGAAAAAGAGAAAGAAAAAAAAAGAAAAAGAAAAAGAAAAACCAATTAATTACTGACTTGCATAGAAGATAGCCATAGAATCACGTATGAAGAGATTTGAAATTAGCATATTCCATTTATCACCATGACAGCAATTCAGTAGACACAGGGTTATTGAGTCTTAATTTTGTTCCACTACTCTGCTTCCAGCATGGAGTTTTCCACTGGGTAGTATTGATTCTCTAATGATTAAAACTGAACAAGCTGCAGATGATTCTGGTGTCTGTACTTTGAAAAGTCTAGCCAGTTGAAACAGTTGTGACAAGCCAGCTCTATTGAAAGATGCTGAGATTACTTCTGTATTTATTTACTTTATAAGCTCCGAACACATAGTGAATTCCATTTCACTAAAAGAATGATGCTGGTTAAAACTCCCACGGAAATGCTATAGAAGTTCAGGAATCTTCCCATAGAGTTTAGTTAGAATGGTCATAGAGATCAGTCCTGAAATACAACTCAAAAACAGGGGCCTTGGTTAGCAACCAATATTCACTAGAAAAGCATTCAGATCACTGAAGAAACAGTCTGACATTACAATAAATAAAACTGAAAATTCTACTAAATCAAAGGGATTTTGACAGTTTATACACAATGTTAGAATTCCTTATATTCAGTAAAATTATCTGTAAGTTATTATTTTAAGGGCACTAGGATTTAAATGAAAGTGTCAACTAATATTTTAGTATTTTTTCTTTGGCTCACAAAGACACTAAAATACCATAAACATTATTTAGAACTTCAATAATATATAAATAGGATACATTACAAATGGAAGAAAATACAAGACAACTCTTCAGCATGGTAAATCTCTGCATATAAATAAGCAAATATTTCATATACCTACAATTCAACAGTTATCTTGCTGTAAAACTATTACATTGAAATCCGTTTACACAAAGTCATTTAACAATAATATACACAATCTACACAAATTAACTTCTAAAAATACAGCAATAATATACCTGTTACAATGACTCTGCTACTATTATCCCCTGATGTGACACTAAAGGGGAAATACAACTATTTTACTCAAAGGTGCTGTTAGAGATTGCTGTTTTGTACATGAGAGAAGCACCAACAATAAGATTTAATACTGTTATACATTTTCTTTAGCTCCTAAGAATCTACATTTTAGAAATGTTTCTATATGCCTATTTTTACCTGGGAAAAAAATCTGTAGCACATTATCCACATCATTAGTTGTTGAAGGAAAAGTTAATTCTCTTAAAGTGGAAAACATGCTGTGGTTTAGATCTAAGTTTATAACCACTTTATATATATATATATATATATGTGTATGTATATATATATATAATTATATATATTTATTTATACTGTACATATATACTGTGCAGAGTTCTTAATTTACTATTTTAGTACTTACTAATTTCCTGCTGACTACAATAAACAAGACCAACGTAAGAGTCAATAGTACTTCAACTTCAAGATAATACGTTTTCCCTCAGTATTATGATCTACCAATACATATATGCTTCAGTAGCCTATAGTTGTTTTATTTAAGGATATCTTAGGAGACTGGAACTTACAGAAAGAGAATTTCCTTAAAACATGTTCTGCAGAACTGGGTTAAAAAATAGCCAGTGCTGGAAAACAGTGAATTAGAGAATTAAATAATTCAACCACTTTACTACAGCTCCTGCCCCAATCTCTCTATTTCCTCAATGAGGAAGTCAATGTCAGACTTAGTTGCTGCTGGGTTTGAGATGACCATACGGAAGAAGTTGACTTTATCGCCCTGAGGCTGATATCCAACCATGGTAGTACCCGACTCCATCATCAGTGCTTTGATTTTCGGTGCCACCTTTATAATTTAAAAATAAAAAAATAAGAGAGAGAGAGAGAAGAATTAAAAATTTTATCCTTTCTTGGTATGTCACAACATTTCTTAATTTGGAAAAAATAAATGGACAGACCAGAAAGGCACTAGTTTTTATAAAAAGATCTGTAAGAGAAAAAGCTTGAAAATCTAAATATGTAGGAATGGCTATTTAAAGAAAAATTGACAATACCCATCTTTTGTATTAAGAGACTAATAGCATCCTAGAGTATTCACTATGTAATAAGTTAATCTATTAAATGTAGATGCCATTTCTCTGTGCTGAAGATTTTTGTCATGAAGAAGTGTTTTCTGTCTTTTGATGAAAACGTACTCCAGAACTACCTTTTAGAGGGTAATGGATGTTTTCCATGAGAATATTATGCATTCTCAAAGTCATTTTCTAGAGGCGGAGTAGGGGAAGGAGCAGGGGCACAATGGAAATTTTTCAACGATATTTATTTCAGAAAGAATATTCTCCATTAGTGTAAGCCATGGAAACCTTCCAGTAGTTTTGCAGTACCATGCATTTACTGCAATCTCACGTCTTCACTTTAATTTACAAGGAATAATGTTCTGACAATCTTAATATTTGGTATTGACTGAGCCCAGTTTTGCCATCCAGACCTTCTTTCTCTCTGCCACCCAAGGTCACATGTCCAGCTCTTACACTGTTACACTGTTTTGTAGGATGCTTTATAATATCCTCTGACATTAAAAAGATAAATCAAATCAAACATTTCATGCTTCTTCCCAGTCTTATCTTCCTTTTTCTCTCTTTTTTTGACAATTTCTTTATCTAACATGTCACTGGTTGACCTAGAAATTTCTATTCTTTTCTGTTCTCTTTCCCCAGTGTGATGCAGACTTAAAATCCTCTACAAAACCTCCCAAGTTCTCCCTTCCCAAACAGGAAAAAAATTGCAATTCATTTTGCCAGCTATAAAACCATTCTTTTGTCTCCTGAATCTATTTCATTCCACTTCTGTCTGCCTAAAATGCTACTACAAAATTATTGCATTTCAGTTCCCCCAAGTCCTAACATGATACTTGACCATTGTAGAGGTGGTGCCTCTACAATGCCTTCACTTCCCTCTATTTTTTCTTCAAATAAATTTATCCCAAAGGGTAATAATTTTCATGGAAATGCATTAATACATGACTAACCAAGCAATTTTAAAATCAATATAAAGACCTGAGGACTTACGGGTTTCCATGTCCTTTACCTGTCCCAGCATTTTCAAATAATTACCCTCATGTTTCTCTTGCTGATATGCTGCCCTATTCAAACAGGATTGGGACATCTTTGTGCCTCACTACTTTTTAAAGATTCATAATGCTTTTGAGAGTACGGAAGTGATACAAAACAAATAATCACTGAGTATGTTCTGTAGCTCGTTCTATAGGGGAAACGTGACTTCAGCCTCAGTATAAGTAGGAGACAAAGGTGGACAAACATCAAGGTCATAACAAGCAATTGAAGAACTGATGTCCCAGAACTGGGAACATGTGTCAACGCTCAGATAAATTATTTTTAATAAACAGAACACTTAGGGCTGAAAGTAGGCTATATTTTTGTATTTAACATAAGCCACATACCCTGTGTAACTTTTCTCTTCTCTCATCAGAGTCTGGCATGCCCCTGAGACTTGGTGGAATATACCAAAAACATACGTTTGTATGCTCCGGCTGCAAAAAGAACCAAACACATACATCGATAAACAAAATAATACAGACCAATCACACACTAAAGGCCAGTCAGTAGCATATTTTAGCACAGGCATGGAAGACAAAATATAGTATTAATTTTCCTAGTTCTGCATGTTAAAACAAAATAAATGGATTGCAGCACTGCTGGTTGCATCTGCTGTCTTAAATTCCCTATGCACTGTCCCATTTACAGTGTTTTAGGGTGGTAATGAAGTACAAATACGTTTCACCTTCATGCAGTTTTATGAGGAACTGTTTTCCAGGATTGCAGCAAAAGCAACCCAATTTCCCTTTTCTTAGTAAATGGAGAGATGCAGTATATTTGTTATTCTATCAACCAAGAGCTTATGCAGTGGTACTAGCAATAGACCATACAGCAAAAATATCAGAGTCTCAGTTATGTATGTTAAAACATGGAATCTCGGCTGGAGTAGATTGTATTAAGGTAGTCTCCATGCCCTAAAGTGAGAGGTCCTCTGCAGAAGAGAAGGAGAGGAGATAAATCTGACATTTATAGCAAAAAACCACATGCATTTGGCCAAAAAACTACCCAGATGCCAATAGTCATGTAGGTCTTTAGAAAATAAGAGGGTTTTGCATAGCTGGCTTGAAGAACTGTGAGAAGTGTGAAGACTGTTTTTGAAATTCCGGACAGATTTGGCTTCTATACACAGGTTAAATGAAAGAACACTTACCTCCCCTTCAAAAACCATCTCAAATTCTTCTCTGTTTTTGATCTTAGTGTAGAGATATTCTGCCAGTTCCAGGCATTTGTTGATCTGATTTTCAAATCCTACTGTACCCTGTTTTAAAAAGAAAGTAAGTATTAATTACATGGTCACTTTTCCTCCTCCGATGCAATCATCTTTTCAGATAGGCTTCACTCTTAAATGTTTTCAGTAAGGAAACATTTAGCAGTATTATTTCTTGTAATTTAAAAGTAAAGTAAATCAACACTTCAAAAGAGGCTAAACATGGCCTTACTGTAATCAGTATTTGGTTTGGGTCTCGTTTTAAAATAATTTATTATGATAATAATAAGAGTTTTGATATTTTTAATAGATTATTTTTAGCTCTTTTTATTTTTCAGGTTCAAAAAAATATTATGAATATTAAGTCTTGGCTTCCCAGCTCTTTCTGAAAGACTGGGATCATGGAATGGGAACTCAGTTGAAAGGGTAAGAGTTGGGAAGTAATTTATTTCCTCTGAACAGTTTGCTAGAAATTTGCATTTTAATAAGTCAGCAAACAAAGGCCTGCAACGTGTTTCCTAAAAATCATTTGCCTACCCACTGATCTTTTGTCATATCTGATTTGTTTTGAAAAATCATAATCCCAGAAAAAGCAGATGAATGTTGCTTATAAATTAAGGGGGGGGGAGGTTTTGGGTTGTTTTTTTTTAGAAGTACACTTTGTATATGAATGAAGAAGTAAGACAAGTACACTCTTAAATTATTGCATATTTGGGGTAAGTTCTTTGTACTGAATAAAATGCCTGAAGGTAAAGTCACAAGAGTACTTCTGGACCTAGGCTATATATTTCCACTACGAGGACAAGAGTATGATCACTCATGGTGGCTAATGCTGACGGAAAAATTTCCATAGCTCCTAATATCTTGTTTTCTTAACATTTTTGTAAAATAATCATGCAATCTGCTAGAAACAGGTTCTATCCAATACTTCAGAGATCTCAGGTCCAAGAAATCTGAATCTGTCTCAAGACTAAACAGAAATCTGAAATAACTCATTTCCGGAGAAATTTAAATTCTAGATATGCAGATCAACTTAGCAATTTTATTCTATATTATTTTTAAAGAATCACATCCACAAATATCCTACTTCTGAATTTTAAATATGAGGCCTATCCATTATGATTTCCACTGTATTTTTTTTTCTTTATCGTGAAGTGCTGTACTTCTTCAGTGAGGTCATTTTAACAGGTGACTGTAACAGCAGAGGTAGAATCACATGCCAGTTTTGACAAAATGTACTTGTCTGGTATTTAGAAAAACATTCAGTCCATGCTTTAATGGTGCCTGTAGTCAGCACTTGGTAATTAGAACCACAAACAACACACTTCAAAGTTGCTAGTCATGGTCCAGTTCTAATGTGCCATAAGCAGTTTCATGTTCCTGGATTACAGTACCAAGATGATTTATTTTGGAGGAAGAACTCAGTCTGAACTGACATGTACTTAGCCTGGTAATCAAACCTATCCTGATTACTAAAGTCGTTGTTACAAGTATTTTGTGTTGAAGTGTTGTGTTTCTTTTTCTGAAGTACTTTTTAAATAAACAATGACAACTCTACAATCTGTTTAAACATAACTGTATATCTGAAGTTCTGTTACTTTCTTCCCTCAGTCTTCAATAGTGAGGAAATCTGCATGAAACCATCTCCTATCATCACAGATTACTTACTATTGCTGTCCATCTCTCACCCAAAGTGAAAACTGGGTTATGATTGTACATTTTGCCATTAAATTTAAACTCATTTTTATAAAAAAAAGATTAGACCATAGACACGTTACCCAACTGAATTCCCATTTTGTCAGCAGGAGAGCAAGAAGAATAGTAATAGGATGACTGCAGGTAAAGAAATAAAAATGTGTTTTCTTGACTACGTGGACCCCCGTCTTATGAACACATAAGCCTGTATGTTTCTGATTTTTGAGGTGAACTTTTACTATTTACCTTTGCCTTCCACATCAACCAGAATTTGAAAATGTCCACATGTCGACCACACTGTATTGCCTTATCTCCGGTGTCATAGGATACATCATACTGTTTGTCTTGCTGGAAGAGATAGCCTGCACACATTTGATTGCAGCCTTGAAGTATACCCTGTAATGAAAAATGTGTATTGTATGACTTATATGGCATATGTGCATATGAAACTGTATGCATTAATACTATATAAAAAAATGTATTTCAAATATATACAGAAGAACTGTTCTTTAATGGGCCAAATTATGAAATACTGACCTTGTTTTGTAAACCTGAGCCACAAAAATAATTTCATAATATAAGGTAGTTCTCTTAGAAGTCCCTGAGTAGTTTTACATACCCACAGACCCACACCTGGAAAAACATTCTCAGATTAATTTGTATTCTTAGTTTCTGATACTTTGTCCACTTTACTTTGTATGTATGTTTTTATGTTTGTATGGTTTTAAGACTTAATTTTTTGATGTGTTAAACTACACACTAGAATAAAGCTGTGGTCTCTCACTGCAGCAGATAGAGAAAAAAAAAAAGTAACTGGAGGCTTCAACTTTATATATTGTCCAGCTTTATGACACTTAACATTAGTGATAAAAATAAATACAAAGGACCTAAACCAGACACTTTTTTCTTACAAACAAATATGGTCCACAGACCAATAGAAACCTACAGATTACTGGTAAACATCTCTGAGGGAAACACGGAGGAATAGATTTCTGTATATTGCACAGAAGTCTTACACATGTGACATTTCTGAAACAGTTAGCACCTCCTCTAGAGTTCATTAGTGGTTATTTGAAGAAGCTCGAAGACACTGGTGTATCGATAAATACAAAAACACCTCTCAAAGTTCTTATATAGAGAATAAAAAATTTTGCCAAAATCCTCAGTTAGCGTAAATAATAGCTACTGCTTCCCTGCAATAGATGTCAAAGTGTTTTATAAAGGAAACTAAACACTGCAGTCTTCGGTTTAGAGATGGGTCACCTGGAAGAGCAACAGCAGTCCTAGGACTGGAACCCACAATTCCTTCAACCAAGTTTTATACACAGAAACCACTTCTTCAACTAACTCTTTAAGCAGCAATTGACATGCCAGAAATTAGTAGACAACAGAATTAGTCCTATCCACAGATGACATGATGTGGAGTTTTTTTATCATCTAAGGAAAATAAATATTGCTTAAAAGAATTAAGATACTGGTCATGCTTTCATTGATGTCAATGAAGAATCTAGAAAAAAGCCCTAAAAAGATATATGGAGTCATAATAAAAGCATCATGGTTTCTTTTCAACAGAATTGAGAAACTTTTAAACTGCTGTGTAAGGTAAAAAAGTTGCTTTTTATTTAAGCAGTTTAGACTGTGACCAATTACTAAGATCAAGGGTGTATGGTCAGTATATCATAGAAACAATGGGGCAGATGTTCAGATCAATTATATTAGCATGGCTCTAGCATTGTTATTAGAACATGCAAAGATTCAACAGCTAAGGATCTGACCCATATTGTCTACAACTTTAACAAAAAAATCCCCAAAAATCAAAAAAACAGAAAAGATAAAACAACTTCCTAAACACAGTGTAAATTCACACAATTATTCCTTTCAAAAGAAGTTTTGAAATTAAATGGATTTTACACTACCCTCCTAAAAAGTAGGGCTTGGTATTTAGTGTTTTGGGTTTTTTTAACTGCTTAATTATTAAATATAAGGCAGACCTTCTCCCGGACAAGGATGGCAGAACATTGTAACAACACTCCCATCATCTTGTGTGGATTCCAAGTGACTGAGTTGGCTCTGCAAAAAAGTTACACATTCAGATAGGTCTGGAAAACAGAAACTTAACCTGAAGCAGTCACCTTTGTTTTTTGCTTTCAGCTAGAAATGTATGGAGTTTTGACCATGATGAATTCACTATGCAGATTATCACTGTCTCAAGTGTCTTCTTTCCCAGATATACTGTCTGGAAAAGGAATTTTCCGTGCATTAACACTGCAATGTCAGACTTCTGATTGGTTTATATTATTACTAATACCAGCTAATTTGTGTCAGACTATGCTGGTGAGCTGATAGAGTAATTTCATCCCCAGAAGTCTCCACTGCTAGAAATAGCACTAATAAAACTAACAAAAGCAGTTTGACAAGTTATATCAATACATGGTACTGATTGAGGGAGGGGGATGTCAAAGAATTAAGAGAATACTGTTCTTTACTGAACAACTGCTGGAAAAGTAGAAAGCAAAGGAAAAGACACTCCTCGTGCTTATCTGCTTTTCCAGTTAAAGCCACAAGAGGCCTTCTCTGAACTAGTTTGTCAAGCCCATGGACTGTTAAAAGGCTATAAAATTTTACATCACAATCCTACCATTCTGTATGTAAAGCTTAAAACTTTTTACATGTAAGCACAGGTGGATGCACAAGATCACCTAATTTATTAGCCAAACAGATGAAATATTCTGTATTTTTAACATACTGTCCTAGACAGTTTAATGATGATGCTAAAATAAATGTGCCAACATTGCACATCCATTGACCTCTTCACCCTAAGTAATTAATTACCAAATGTCCCCTTGATTCCCTGTGTGTTCCAGAGAAGGAAAGTGTATAATCATATTTCACAGACTGTGCATGTGTTCTTGCAATGCGGTTGAAAGAAAATGCAAAGATATTTCCTCCTCTTCTACACCCTGCTATCAGAGACAGCCACAGTTCCTCTTTTTTGAGCAACACAATGACTCCTTCACTGCGGTCTAAGGACCACTAATTCCATAAAGATTCCAGACACAATTCCAGCCTCTATCTGCGCTAGGTTAGTCCATAGCACCCCTCAGCCAAAAGAACAGCTCACCCTGTGTTGTACCTGAGGAGCTCACCATCCCTCTAAAATCTCCTGCTTAGGCAGTGCAAACCAGCAGGTATACAGCTCAGACTTAGGAGGCAATTATCTTTTAAAAAACTTCACTAACAGTTCAGATGGAGTGGTCAAGAAATAGAAATTTACGTAACAGCTCATTTCCTTCTGAGAGCTCTGCAGTTTCAGTTTAGCACATTTATTTATTCAACTTCCAGGATTCCAAAGAAAGACGGTTTCAAGCCACTTTTGCAAGGAGCATAAGGTTTATTTTAACATGAAGGTGTCACTTTCTACCCTCCACAGCCAGCCAGCCGAAGACTGCCCTGCCACAGGCAATCCCACTCTGTACCGTGGCAGCATGCCAGCCCCTTGCAGGCCCGTGGCTCCTGGCTGGCCAAGTCTAGCCCGAGTGTTAGCCACAGACCCCAGCTGGGGCCTGTGACAGGCAATTATGCAGGAGGACACGTGGGCCCCATCCCACCTCTGAAGATCCGTACAGCTGACTTAGAAAAGAAATAATATCACGCTTCATGGCCTGCTGCTTTCTGTACTTGCTTAAGATTACGGTCTTAATTAGCACCCCTGGGTTGACCTCAGGTCAAAAGAGGTGTGCCAAACTACTGTGACCAAACCTGTATAGCTTAAGGAAATAATTTTACAATGCTGACCTCATATTAGACATGTTGCCATGATGTGAGTGACTTGCAAATTAGATTGGGCGGAGGTGGATATGATTCTGCAACTTCAGAGTATTCCTGCCACACCACACACTGCTGTCCTTGCGACAGGAGGGTCCACATGATCTTTCTACCAGTCCTGTACATTATTCTTTATCTTGTACTTGTTCTTCACTTACTGTATGAGATGCCCACCACTAGGAAAGTTTGTTGACCCTAAGGCAGTGCATTGCTCACTGTTCTCGTTTTACGCTTTTACACAGTGCCCGCTTTCAGCACAGTTGACTCGAGGAAGCAATTTGTTGCTGATTTGAGAGTACATGGGTAGAGTTTGTTTCAAATCTTATTTTGCTTTCCTGGAAACCGATACCTGCGATGATGGTGAAGATCTGACATTTCTTATTCTTCATTGCTTTTCTGATTTTTATTCAGATGGGCAGCCTTTTATGACAGAGCAGTTTCAGAGGAAATTTAAAGACAAATACACCCACGGGGTTACAAACATCACATCTTCTACAGACTACAGCCTTGTCATCATCAGATATGGGAACATCTGTGCCAAGCACTACATATGGGACTCCCCTTAGTCTGAATTGTAAGGGCTGGGGGGAGGGTCACACTCTTACTCTGCTACCACTTCCAACACAAACGCTTTGCCTTCTTAAATTTCGTTCAAATAATTGTTTAATAAAGGCTGGCTTCTGCTCTCAGTGGGCATCTTGGTAACCTGGGTTATGCACTTGGGGGTACACACACACTCTTTTCTGCAGACTGCACTTTGGCCTCTGCAAGAGCTTCCTGCTTGTTTCATGTCATCCCCACATGGCACCAAGTCACAGATTCCTTTACCCTGAGACGTGCTGAGTATCTGTGACTCCTTCTGGCCTCCCTGTAAGCTCCCTCAGTTTTCTGCCTGGCACTGTAGAACTGTACCAGCTCTGTACTATCACAGTCCTTTTCAGCTTACAGGTACTGAAATTTGCCTCTAAAAATTGCTGCTAATTCAGTATCTACCATGTGTTCCTCTCTTTGTTGCACACAAATATATATTGATGTGTATATAATTATATAAGCAATAAAAAAGCAAGCATATATATGTATTTATAAAGTTTCATTTACAGAACACTCATTTTCAGGCAGAACATATACTCTTTATTTTCTGGAAATTACTGCAAACATCCTTCAGCAGAGAATCTCTAGAAATTCCCACCATGTCATGGCTTCCCATCGTAGGTATTCATGCTCAAACACCTTCTCTGGATTCCTCACTGCTATTCTCAAAGCCCTACATTTCAGAGATTGTCTAGCTCTCACACTTCATTTTTTCCTTAAATCCCCCTTCACCCATTCCCAGATTTTTGATCCCTTCAAAGCTCTACATAGAACAATCTCTTCCTTCTTGCCAAGCAATATCCTTGTCCTCCTTCAAATCTGTTGAAAACTTACCTTTCACTCAGCTGTACATCACTGTTTTCTTCTGTAGTATTGTTTCAATCTTCCTACTCTGAACCTTTCCTGTCTATCTTGCTTTTGTTTAATTTAGTGCTCAAACTCCCTAATGCAGCAATTTCATCTTTTCATGAGTTTGTAAAGTGTCATGTACCTTATGAAAGTACTTTAATAACAGTATTACAAATAAACACCATGTAGTACCTTTCTATTCCATTCAATTTATGACGATGCTTTCGGGACATTAAGAGTCCACCTCCCCAGGCAGCCTGGAAGAGACAGAAAAAAGGGAAGACTCATTTTGGAAAACCCTGACATATTTTAATTTACACAGGATCTAGTAATAAATATTTTAATTCAAGACAAAACATGTGTAAACAAAAAAAATCCTCTTTTGCCTGAATAATAGCACTTAATTTGGTTACTTACATCTACATGGAGCCAGAGGTTGTATTTTTCACATATATCTGCAATCTCCTGTATTGGATCAAAGGCTCCATATACTGTTGTGCCTGCAGTTGCATTTACAAAAAGAGGAACGTATCCCTGCAACAAAAATAATAATATTTAATACAAAATCCAAGCTTTTACAGAAAGGAAAAAAAAAAAGAAAATCATTTTAGAAATGTGGCTATCCCATTTTCCAGCCTAAAAATGTTTTTCTTCCCATCCAAAAAGTACATATAAGCAACAGTAGCAACTAACAAATTGCATACATGGTAGGAACAAACTGTTTTTATTGTACTGCAACTTGACAAAATAAATTAGTCAGAAGGTAAAGAAAATTATTTTGTCTAGTCTCTTTCAGTGAGGATATTCAAACACTCCAGTAGAAGACAGCCAATAATCAAGTAAAGTTGAGACTCTTACAGCACTAAAAAGGAAAATTAATGAAATGTGATTTATAAGTTGCAATTTGAAGGCTTAAAGTTGTTCCTTTAGTCTTTATCTACTAATAAACAAAACAAAGCAGAACCAAGCAATCCAAAACAAAAGCAATAAATGTGGAACTATCACATCAAAGTGAGACAATTTTGAATTACATGAAAAAGAATGTGAACTGTAATATCATCGAGTGCCCAAATGTAAAGAATTTAAGAAATAAAAAAATACTAATCTGATTGCTCTAACTTTGGTGGTTTTATACAAAATTAATGAATTTTTCATCACATTAATTCAAGAAATAACAATGAATGCCTCAAAAGATTAAACTTCCTGGCTATATTTACTAAACCTGCAGCCTCACGCTTGAAATCTACTGGAATTTTTAGGACTTCAGTAGAATTTTTGACGGTTTTGGCTAAACTTTAAAGTTTGGATAAAAGTAGGTTTAGGTTCATGTTTTCATACTCTTTTCCATATATTTCCAAACACAGTTATTTTTAAAAGTCATAAAATAAAGACTTTTTTCAAGAATTAAAAATACTTTTTTTTTTAAACAGTAAATGGAAACCTTAGCAAGACATATAGATAATTTCCTAAATAATACCTGAATGTATAATTAAGCAGCTGAAAATATTATTATAACATTTATATCATTATAATGTTCGCTTTTAACATTAACTCTCAGACTTCAGAGGAAGAGGTAATTTTACTAAGCCAAGCATTTAAGTACTAATTTTAAAAAACACAAACCTTTTGTTTTGCTTCCAAAATTTTTGCCTCCAAATCAGCTGGTATTATTTTGCCTCTGTAATTATTGTAGAAACAGAAAGACAAAGAAAATTGAGGAGTGCATATGGAAATACTAGCTACAGTTGAAATAATGTAATAGGATTTTCTCAACAGGCCATTAGCAACTTGACACACTGTACTGAAACAGTCGGTAAGCAAAATACAACAAATTTAACAGTTGAACACATTTAATATATCAAAACCTTAGCATTCATCCTACCTTTCATTGCATTTTATCAAAATCACATTGTCTGTTCCAAATCCAAGCGCAGCTCCAGCTTTCTTTATTGAGTAGTGACTCTACAGCAAAACATATGCACATTTAATGGAGTGGTTGTTTAATGATGAAGCATCTTCACAACATATATCAGTAAATTAAGAATTAGCAGCTTATTAAACTCACATGTTCTGAGGTAAAGAGAACCAGTTTAGGGACTGCAGCCATGCCTTTGGTTTTGACTTCAGGGAAATACTTGTAGCGTGCAGCCATGATGCTGTACATGTTGGAAATGGCTCCTCCTGTGAATGAGTAAATGAATAAATAATAAAATAGTGACAATGAGAAAAAATGCGTATAAGAACAAAGACATACAAGTCTCATATGTGCTATGCAGTGAAAGTGGCAGTGAGCTATGAAAAAAGCTATGTCTGAAATGCATGGTCTTCAGTCTAAGAAGACTGTCCATATCCCTGTCAGCATAGGGACAGGCCCCCTAGGAAGTCATACTGATAGCTGGAATTTTCTATCCACCGTCTCTTTCAATCACTAAAATTTTGTAATACATTCCTAAAAAGTTCGGCTTTCATTGTGCTGCTTTTGCATGACAACTTCTTGTCAGCAAGAATAACAGGAACTTATAAAATTGTCTTAAGTGTTGACTGACGAAATGTCACGTACTGGGTGGATTTATACCATCTCATTGTAGATATAGAAGCTAATGACTTAAAGGTAGATTTCTACAGCTGAGATAGTTATTCTAAGCTTCCTTATAGTCAGTGAAGGGAAAAAGGCACTTTGCAGGTTATGATTCAGCTAACCCATTCTGACACTTACTTTTAAAGAATGTGAATTGAGGGAATGCAACTATTTCTCTTGGTTTACTGCTGGAAAGAGCCCAGGACAATGAGTTCAGTGCTGTGATGCAGACCTCAAGATTTAGTAAGATGAATCTCATCTGTAAAGTCTTGGATAACTTCTTCCTCTAATATTTCTTCATCAACAAGAACACTGAGAAAGATCTGTATTTTTCCATCAGACGGGACTGGAGACCAAGCAAGTGTGCATTCATGGATTTTATGTGGCCTGTTCCAACAAGAGGTGGAATTGTCCTTCATCCTCTGAAACAGGATGGTGTACCCCCACGTCAAACCCAGAAATCTGAGTTCTGCTGAGAGTCCATGTTGTCCACACATAGGCCCGGGACCTCCACATGGTTTACCAGTCTTTTCCATCACTGCTGGCTGCCTTTATATCACCTTCATGGGAAGATATTTTGTCCTGGTCTACATAATGGAATCATACTTGTGAATCCAGTCAGATTATGTCCCAGATAATATGTCCCAGAAAGTGATGAGCAGTTACAGTCTTTTTCTGACAGTGAGCCCAAATCCTCACTGACCATCAAAGACCACAGTTCATGATTCTCGAGAGCTATTGGTCAGCAGGAATTGTGGTTGCTCAGCACCTCCAGAAATTAAGCACCAAAAAAGGGTGTTTAAATGCCTAACTATATACCAGAGCTTCTAGTGAAGTTTTAAAATGTTGTCCAGCCATGATACATAACCATACCCAAAGATAATTGTTTTTTCCCCAACCATCTTTGTGGGATGTTTAAACAAAGCATTCCTACTTTGAAACATCTGATGCATTGTTTTGTGTTGCAGATATTGTGGTGTTGTGGGCATTCAGATATAGCTTATGTTTATTTTAACTTTTGAAGTTTTAGTCAAAGCACCAAAACAGAGAGGAAAAACTCACCAGGCGAGAATATTCCATCACCATCTTTATTTGACCATCCAATAATCTCTCTCATCTTTCGAAGCGTTATTTGTTCCATAAGGACAAAAACAGGGGCAATTTCATAGGTAAACCTGCATGGATAAAGAAAAAAAAAAAAAACACAAACAAACAAAATCAAATAAACATTCTAAAAACACACAAAAATTTCCTAGGCTATGATTCTTTGTGAAAATGCTTAAGATTCCTAAAAGTTTTCCTATAAATTTAGGTTCTGATATTGCAACCTTTAGCCAAGCAAAAATCCTCAGGAAGACAATACTGAAAATAATTGTCAATAAAAACTGCAGTATTAGCTCTTTTGCAACTTTCTATATAACCAACATAAGACCTAATGCTTACCATCATAGCACTGCTGACTGCTCTACAAGATGGTACTGTAAAAATTTGTTTCCCAAAGTGCCAATTCCACATTTGTGGAATAACATATTGCCAAATCCTTATAAAAACAGTGAACTTCACTGAGCTAAATACAACCATAATTAGAAGTATTGAGCTAGGGCTTCAAAGTCTAAAAACAATTAATTATGTGGATTTATTCTGTTGATGATCTCCAAGGACAACTCATTTGTACAATACCATGAGATCAATAACTGTCAAGAGTAATTATAAATGATGATTTTCTAGTTACCAATTACTAAAAACAAGTCAGCAGTCAACTATTGTATCCACTTAATGAGGGCAAAAACCACCACAGGTCTGGTATGCCCTGATGTCACAGACAGATAAGTGTATGGAAAGTGACAGCCATACAACCATTTTTGGTGATCAAGGTACATGGGTAAATCACTACCGCTGTAAACAAACTCTGCTTGCTGTGTGTGCCACAAAAAAAAAAAAAGTAAAAAAAGGAGGGGGAAAAAGGAAGCAGATAGAAACTAAATAATCAACCTGTGATTTCCAGAAGAATCTGTAGAATATGACACCCTGACACTTTGATCTTACTGATGTCTTCCACTTGAAGACAAAATGTATGTGTAGTCTCTCTAATACTAAAATGACATATTGAGAATAGGTAAGGGAAACTTTAAGGAGATGTGATATGAAGAAAGGAGCATGTGTCTGAAAAGCTTGTCTTTTATCTACAGCCGCATTGGCTAGTTAAAATATTAATTTTTTTCTTCAATCCTTATGCGTCCTTAATCCATCAGAGAAACACCACCACTATTTTTAAAACAATCCTTCAAGATTAAACAGCATTTGTAATTTGTTTAATTGTTGTAATCGGTATTTTCAGAAGCCAAAATACTGCTTATTTTGCTTTTATTATCATTAGAATGCCAGAGACAGACAGCTGAACACTGATCTGAGGTTTGGGTGCTGCCAATATTTACAGAGAGACAAAATTAATAAACAAGTTGGTGTCTGCTAATAGGGGGGGGGTGTGTGTGTGTTGTTTTAAGCATTGCAAGTCTAGGATATATACCAGTCTTTATTGTGGCAGAATGACCAACTGAAGTCAACAGGAACTCAGCAGTGTGTAGATCACCGAGGCCTAACACAAGATACATTTAAGTCAATATGGGTTTTTTCCACCAGTTTAAACACATTTTGACTTTTTACCTGAGACCTTGCACACTGATCCCTACGTACCTCCCAGAAGACTTGAAGGCTTGTACAAAAAATATATAATGTTAAGCAAGTCTTTTGTATATAAAACATCAAGTGTTCACAAGGGGAATTTGCAATATACTTAAGCCCAACTAAAATAGCCTTTATTTATTTTATTATGTAAATATTTTCTGAGTCTTCAAAGACTGACAAAGATATAAAAGACTGAAGATGATTATATATGATAAGGCCAATGCAGCTATATTAGATGATGGCTATGATTTTAAAAATCACATCTCACTAAAGTTCACTCTAACTTATTTGTTTTAAACTTAAATTATTTTGAAAATTTCAGTTAAATGCAGAAAATGTGTTTGGCTTGGAAGGAAGCTGATTTTAGAACCAATCTCCTTACAAAAAATGCTGATTAGATTTTCTTATACAGTTACAAGCTTTACAGTTGTTTCTATGAATTAACTAAGAGTCATGAGTCTCAGCTCCTTACTAACAGGATAAATGAATGGGTTTTTTGGTAGTGGCCAGTGCTGGCTTAATTCTGCTCTCACCTAAAGGCCAAATCACCTTATCAGGCCAAATCACCTTATCAGGCCAAATCACTCTAGCTACCTGTCTTCCTGTTTGCCAGTATGCAAAAAACATTCTGAGAACAAACTTAAAGCATTTTACATCAATTTTCTATGTTACATTTTCATAAGCATAAATGCATAACACTGAAAATACCAATATAATTCTCTCATCTAACAGTGGGCATAAAGAGATCTTCCAGATAATATTACTGCTTTCTAACCTCAGCTGGCTGGTGCACGGTGAGTGAATGCCCTCTACTACAGATCCCTAGAGCTGGATGAATAATGGCAACTTCTGAAATTTCCACCCTGAAGGTCTTATGATTAGCAATTGAGCTATGAATAGCACATTGATACATTATTTCCAAGTCAATGTGGGAAGCCTATTGTGATTAGTTTAATTTAATATATTATCTTCACAGTGACATTTAAGTAACATTTCCTAAGGACAATTTAAAATTTTAAGAGATGTTTTGATTACTCAAAACTCATTTGCAAAAGAAAAAGCATTTTTTTAATTGTTCACAAATATTTTAAGTATTGTTTATAGGTGGAAAAGCAAAAATGGCAAATGGAAAACATCCCCTACCATAATCCAGTGTTACTGTTGCTTGTGTGTTACATGCTTGTGTAGCTGAAATAGATTAGAACAGTTTCTAGGTAAACACCAGAACCTGTTCTTCTGTGCTGGAACACTGCTCAAAACACATAATATGTTCCCCAGAGTTCAGAGAGATGATTTGGCTATTTTTAATAACCTTCTCTGTCAGTTCTTTGAATCATGTTTTACAAAGATCTTGCTTTAACTGTACTTGCAATTACTGTATTATTTGAAAACATATCATGTCGACCTTGGTTTGGTGAAAAAAACCACAATATATTATTTTGCATTTGCTAAACCTCATACAAGCAAATAGCCAATTTTCATGCTCACAGAGAAATATTTTCAAGATATGTTCTTGTTTAAAGTATAAATGGATCAGAAATTAGCCTTACAGAACTAGCTATTTAACAATTTACTTTTAAAATGAAACAAAGGAAAAAGCAACCTCATTTAAAAAAAAAAAGTTACTCTTTCAAAGTCACTAAGTGAGATGTTCTTAATAATGATGGCAATATTTTGTAAGATTATCGCAGTCTGCTGCAGAGTTGAATTCCATTACGACCTATCAGATTTGTGCAATTTCACTGATTACAAAAGGATAACTAAGTTAGTCAAAGGAAAAGCAGCTTGCAGAGTTACACACTCTGAAGTACATTTTTGTGACAGAGGAACAATATTTAAGCAAAGTATTCTTTTAGAAATGTAATCAGATTTGTTTTCACTTTTAATTGTGGTGTGAAAATAAAAGCATTTTAAAGCACTTTGTAACACTTCTTTTACAATTAAAATATATGTTGCTGGGTTTTCTTCTCAATCAGCTTTTATATTTGAATGTCTCATACCGATTTTTAGGAAACACAGAACTGATTGAGAAGATTGTTACAAAGAGCAGGCTGGTTTTGGCTGGAGCACCTTATGTATTTTTCTTCCTTGCTAACCTCACGAAAGAGGGCCAGCTCGTAATCTACATAGAGCTGCTAGTAATCAGCTATACTTAATGAACCATTTACTCGTGGATAGGCCAGTGAAAATACTGTTCCTTTTCCAATCTGCAGATACATTTCCTGTGTTCTACCAATCTGCCAATTAGCAACAAACTACCCAAAACAGAGGTAGCTTTAGAGTTAAAACACATCCAATACAGGACTAAAACAAAACAGTTTGTTACCTGCCAAGTATTTGGACTCCCATCACATTTTTGAGCATATACAAATCAATATATAAACAAAAGCTGGCTAGTTTTTTTTTGTTTGGTGTTTGGTTTTTTTTCATAAATTACACTCTTTGTTGCAAAAATTCAACATAATACCTTAAATTTACTGAATTTTCACTGAATTTCACTGAATTTTTTTTTAGAGTTGGAAGGGACCGTATAGATCATCTAGTCCAACTCCCCTGCTGAAGCAGGATTGCTTAGAGAATGCTACTCAGGACTGCATCCAGGCGGGTCTTGAAAATCTCCAAAGAAGGGGACTCCACAACCTCCCTGGGCAGCCTGTTCCAGGGCTCTGTCACCCTCACCGTGAAGAAATTCTTTCTCATATTCGAGTGGAACCTCCTATGTTCCAACTTGTGCCCGTTGCCCCTCGTCCTGTCACTGGGAACCACTGAGAAGAGTCTGGCTCCCTCCTCCTTCAACCCACCCTTGAGATACTTATAGGCATTAATAAGGTCTCCCCTCAGCCTTCTCTTCCCCAGACTAAAGAGTCCCAGCTCTCTCAGCCTTTCTTCATAAGGGAGATGTTCCAATCCCTTAATCATCTTTGTTGCCCTTCGCTGGACTCTTTCCAGTAGTTCCCTATCCCTCTTGAATTGGGGAGCCCAGAACTGGATGCAATACTCCAGTTGTGGCCTCACCAGTGCAGAGTAGAGGGGGAGAATGACTTCCCTCGACCTACTAGCCACACTCTTCCCTATGCAGCCCGGGATTCCGTTGGCCTTCCTGGCCACAAGAGCACATTGCTTGCTCATTGTCATTTTGCTGTCTACATCTACCTTTCATTAATTTTGAGATGAAAAAACATTAGGAAAAAAGTTTCCTCATTGGTATGTTGTAGGTGTAAAAATTTTACTTTGTTATACTTCCATTTCTTTATTTACACACAACTTTAATAAATCTTATATGAGTAATCGCTTCATTATCATCAAATTAATTTTCAATGCTACATTTTTAATCATTTTGAAGCCACCCAGAAGGACTTCTTTACCAGCACATAAACAGGAGAAGGTGGTGCCCTAAGCCTGCTATGTCTGAAGTCAACAGGAGAAAAGACAATCAACTTTTACGTATTTTGTATTCTAGTGTTAATATATGGATAGCTGCAGAAATACTCAGTCTGGAGACAAAGTCTTAAACAAAAAATCGGGAAAAGATAAAGAAGATAGGTCCAAGAGCAGAAAAATAATTTCATGCTACTGTCTTAGAATCAGCATGTTTTACTTACCATGTGGTCTGGGATATTTGCATTTTTATTTATCAGAAATGTAAGACTGTTCAGCTTTATATAACTATTTTCACTGTATTACTGCCACATTAAGAAAAATGTGTCACGCTTTTATTGAAGGTGCAGCAATTGTCATTTAAAGAAGAAATTTATGCAAGTCTGTGCCAGTACACGTCTACCGTAATAGATGGCAGCCCCTGTAAGCACCAGTCACAGGCGCTGACAGGACGACCCTGCTTACATGTTTGTATTAGCAGTCGATGTCAGCCACTCCCCAGCCAAGCCAATAATGTCCAGTCCCGTGGAGAGCTGATTGAAAAAGCGAGGATGACCTGGAAAGAGAATTGAGAGCAAGTTAGGACAGCCCCACTAGGATCTCTCAGCTTTCAATTTTAAACCGTCCAACTGTTCTGACACAGGCGGTGGTTCCGCGCTCCTAACACGCCTGCAGCGAAGTTTTCAAAGCAAGTCCTGCTTATGGAGGGACCGTTAACCAACTTTCACGGATGCCTTGTTACAAACTTGGAAAACCGCTTTGGAGGGAGCTGCTGTATAGAATCATTAGCGTTTAAAATAAAAGAGAGAACCTCAGAGACGACTGAGCTTGTAAAACGCCTCCGGAACCTGGGCAAGGGCTCAGGCTAGCCCAGCTCCACAGCCCTCCCCCCCACCCCGAGCCGTGCTGTGAAGTCGGAGGGGGGGAACGATACTTGGCAGTAACAACCTGCAGGTGCTGGGGTCATTTGCATTTGAATGGAGAAAGAGAGGAAGGCTCATCCGCTTGTAATGAGGCTGTAGGGATGGGGGGGAGAGCGCGGAGGAGACCGTCTCTTGCGGAGCTGCGCGCCCACGGGAGCGGATTTTCGCGGGACCTCTGCGGGAAACGTCCCAGTGCAGAGGGACCCGCTGCAGCGGGGCGCCGAGAGCCCCTCAAGAGCCCCTCGGCACAGGCGGTTCCCCCACATGGTCTACAAGCCAGGATTCACCTCATAAACAAAGGCTTTGCTGTCAAACCGAAGTCAATCACATTCCTGTATTTCAGCCGAAGTTGCTTTTACAAGCAGTAAGCCCTGCTACTTAGGGGGTCTACTTTTCTAGCATGAAGAGGTGAAATTCTTAAAAAAATGATGGCGGAGGAGGGAGGTGTCATGATTTAGTCCTTGTCTCTGCTCTCTTGGGAAAGGACAGGCAGACACCACACTGGGGACGGCCCAGCCCCAAAGGGGGGGTTTACCGCTCGACGCCCGGAGGGACCCTGTCACGTCGCATTTGGCTCAACACTGGGAACATCAGCAGCTTTTGACGTAAAGAAATAAATGCGATTCTGCTCCGAGCGATGTCAGCGGGGACCGTGGGGAGGCGTGAGCCTGCCGGCGCGGCCACGTCTCGGCACATCCCGAAGAGGAGGCTGCCGCGGGAAGCGGGGGGACGCGGAGGCGAAGCGACTGGGCTGCTCCTGCCCCAGGGAGCCAAACGGCTCAGCGCTGAAGCCCAGAAACATCACCACGGCTCAGCTATTTGCTTTGCAAATCAGCGCTTCTCTCCCTTGCCACGAGACACAGTTCGGGAAATAAGAGACATTTCGCTGACCTCCCAAAGCTGTCAGCGAGGCCGCGGTCTCCTGAGGTTGGACTGCAGATTCAGCCCCGCTGGCTTTTAAAGGGAGCTTCACTGAGAGAGAGAACGCGAGCCCTGGGAACCCGGGCAGCCAGGGCGGGCGTCCTGGGACGTCCTGGGCACCCCGAGAGCCCGAGCATCCCTTTAAAGCTGCACCAGGTACCGCTTCGAACAGAGCCTGTGTCTGACGGGATACCTGCATCTCCGCTCCCGGGGACGGATCCCGCCGGTCCCGCAGAAGCTCCAGGGGAGGTTGGGGTGAGGAGAAAGGCTGGCTCGACATCCGGGCGCAATCAATACCGGAATAACGGTGGAAGCACGCAGACCGCAGTGACTCCGGCTTTGCTGCTGGCCACCTGCTCTACAGCCCACGGGGCTGGGAGTGAAACACGCTCGCCTCTGATCAAAGGCACAAAATTAAAATATGCCCTTGAGACTATTGACTAAATCAAAGCACCATATGAATGGGAAACGACAGGCAGCTAACCGCCACATTTGTTGGCAAGTTCTTCTGCCGAGCCGAGCCGAGCCGGAGCGCTGCTCGCCGGGCAGGGCTCAGCAGACCTGAACCGCTGGAGCAGGACTGGGGAGGGGAGGCACGACCCCCGCCCCGTTATCGCTCCAGTTCCTGACCTGCTTGGGTACGTACAGCAGCCAGGGCTTGTTGCCAACCGAGCTTTCTGCTGACACAGATGTAAAACATTTCAGGCCAAACAGCCCAAAGGAGCACAGACTTTGCTCTAGAGCCGGGCTACAGCTCACCCAGTAAAAGAAGTGATTGTAAACAGGCATTTCTATCTGATTCAGAAGGACCTGAACAGGCGGGGCTCCCGGGTACTGGCCTGAAATCCACGGGGTTCCTTTATTGATGATTCCTAGGATTTCAGTCTCTTTTGCATTAAACGTCTGGTGAACATAAAGAAGAAAAACTGCAAATTCAGTGTCATTTATGCCCTCATTTACCTAATGATATTGCTCCTCGGAGATACAGACAGCTTGCATTTCATCAACTGAAAGAGATTACGTCTTAAAAACTTGTTTCTGGGCACCACAAACAGCACCGAGCCCTCCCCGTCGGGGATGGATGGAGCATCAATGGCTGAAGTTTCTGAGCAGAGACATTTCCAGCGCCAGACAGCCCTGGAGCTGAGCCCCCAGGGAGGCAGAGGCGAGAACGTGGAGAGGGTTTACCTCCGTGGGCTCAAGCCCGCTCCCTTCCCCATGGGCCAGAGAAAAGTCCTAGGAGAGACTCTTCAGAGTAGCATGCGAGAACCTACCTGTCCTCACTCCGTATTTCAGCGTGTCCCGGCAGTCCACCAGGATCTGCTCCAGGGACTCGGGGTTGTCCGAGAGCTCCAGGTTGAAGCCCTCCATGCCCTCCAGGAGCTGGTGTGGGTGGTGGAAGTCCAGCACTTTGGTGGATCTGTCAAACGTCTTCCTCACGTAATTGAGGAGGATGTCCACGACCTCCAGCAGGAACTGCATGGTCTGCTCCTCGCCATTCTTGGCGGGAAGCAAATCTGCGGGGCAAACCAGCTGTCAGCGCCTGCTTTGTGAGCGAGGCGGAGATGAACGACCAGCGGCCGACCGCAGCGCTCCCGGGACGTGGCAGCCGCGGTCCCGGCGCAGCCTGGGTCGTCCCGCTCCGTCCCCGGCGAGTGAATCCCGCTGCTGCCCCCAGGGCTCCCGGCCCCTCTTGCCCGGTGGGGAAGGGCGAGCCCAGGTCGCCCACGTGAACGGCGGGGACACCTCCGAGGCATCTCGGCCAAAAGCACGCCCTGCAACGCTAACGCTGTGCGGGGCAGTCACCTCCCGGGGGCCCAAAGCACACCAAACCCGCACCTGCCCTTCTGCAATGCTCACCCCACCCCGCAAAGGGGCTGATTTCCTTTCCCCACCCTGCTCGTCAATGGCCCCGCACCAGCAACCACAGACCGTTTCACTGATATTTTACTGAGGAGAAAATAAATGATAAAACTAGTCTTCTCCTGGAGGATGGATCTGGAGTGAGATCCATCTCTAGATGGATCCATCGCTAGAGCTGAGCTGCAGAGGATCATCCCAAAATACATAAGATTGCATTTCAGGAAACTTGGCCACATTGCCAGTGCAGCTCTCAGCAAACACACCCCACACACAGAGAGACCTTCCTTCAAGAACAACCAAGCAAAAGCACGGTCTGAACGTGGCTGCACTAGCAAGGGAGGCAAGGGCAGACTACTAAGGGACATGCCCGAGATGGAGCAAGCAGAAGCTGTAAATAGTGTTTACCTCTGGCATACAAATTGGAGAAATCTGTCTCGGTGCGCCGGAACCTGGATTCCTTCTCGCTGTTCTCGCACGCCAGCAGGCTCTTGGAGGACTGCCTTTCCTTCAGGGAGCTAACGATCCGGCCCTTGTCTTCCAGGCTGTTGGTCCTTTGCAGGAACCCTACATTGTTATTGCAAGGTGCACAGGTCAGAGTTTTCTCACTTCCCAACATGTTTAGAAATATCTAAAGCAGCTCTCTAGAAAACAGTTCAAAGCGGTGTTGGCTCTGAATCTGACTAATGAGGTCAGGAATAAGAGTATTTATGGGGATTATTTGCCTCCAGGAGGGAGAGCTCAAAATGCCATCAACTGCAAAAACCCAGCCATGCAAAAAACAAATTTTCGTCATTTAGTGCAGTGGTAAATTCTTATTAAGTCGATCAGACAGATTCCACTTCAGTAATCAGCCACTGGAAGAGAGTTCAGGATGAGTCAATGCTATTCCAGCCTGCAGGCGAAGTTTATGGACCTAGCAGACAGGGGGCAATGATGTATGATTAAAATCAGGGCCACTTTCAGTTCTCCTCGTGGTGCTTTCACGCACAAAAGGCATGAGAACAAGCACCCATTCTGGAAGAGCAGTCCTGAGAGCGCCAGCGCTCTAAGGACACCGGTAGCACTCATCACCCCACCTTCCTGTTGTCAGTAGGGACTAGCACGTGCCCAGGAGATGCGGATTTTCCACCTGAAAAGATGCTTTGATACTAACACTCATCACCCCTGGGCTCTACAGGAGCTACGCTCTCACCACAGACGCAGCCCTGGCGCCCGGGACCCGGCCTCAACTGCTGCTGTTATGTGCAACAGCAATAATAAATCTCCTCGCCCCAAGAATTACGGTGGTGGGCGCCACGCAGGGCCCGTGGCCAGTAACGAGACTCCTCTACTTCAACAAGGCAGAGAGAACAAATAATTTTCAGGATGTGATCCATTAAATCCACGCCAGCTAAAACACGCACAGTGTTGGGCTTTTCCTTATTAACGGAAGACAACGGATTTAGACCTCCCAGGCTGCAGCGAGCGCGCCTGGATGTTTGGAGCAGACAACGCGGCAATGCCGGCCTCCTTTTTTCTTTCTTTTCTTTTAAAACAAGTAACAAATGGAACTAACGCTCGTCGCGGCTAGGCATGCCCGCCAGAGAGAAGGACTTTGCAGGGAAGAAAACCAACGGCGCAACTTCGCTCGCCCGCGTCCCCCGACGCCGCTACTCTCCAGCGCCCTCCGTTCTCCGGCCATGTGCCCCCGCTCTCCGGAGCCCCGATGGCGAACCGGGACCGCCGGCTCCTCCCGCCAGGCCCCCACCGCCCGGGCGCCCTGCAGCTTGGGCAGACCCAGGGGGTTGCATCTCCGTGCGGAGACAAGTGAGCGACACTGAGCGGCTCCCGGCACGGCACCTGTGCCTCGGAGCCCGCTGCGAGCCTGACGGTCCCGTAAGAGCCACGGAAAATGGAGCCCTCGGCCGTCAGCCCCTTCTGCATCAGTCGGGAACCCAAACGAGTCGCAGGCAGGTTTGCCTAGCCCATCCTTTCAGTGAATAACTCG
This sequence comes from Limosa lapponica baueri, assembly GCA_002844005.1. Taxonomy (NCBI): domain Eukaryota; kingdom Metazoa; phylum Chordata; class Aves; order Charadriiformes; family Scolopacidae; genus Limosa; species Limosa lapponica. Next base: position 2,223,384 of record KZ505638.1, read on the forward strand.
CGTTTTGCCTTTTATTATTGATCTTCTACTAATTACTTTCTCTCTATGATGCTTTTAAGAATACGAGTTACACGAGAAAAAAACTATTCAAGGGAAACTCTCTTCATGCGTAAATTAAGCGTAGCCGTCCAGGATCGATGACGGTTTTTTGTTTTGTTTTGTTGGTGTTTGGGGTTTTTTGTTTGTTTTTGGTTTTTTTTTTTAGTTTTGTTGTTACCGTTTTTACCGGTCCTTGCAGCGATCACCAGCTCCTACAACAGCGAGTGCTGTTCGCCTGCTCATGAGGTGGAGCAGCTGATACCGAAGCAGGTGCAGTCTAGGCTGGATTCTGGAGCGATCCTCTTCCTCCAGGTCCTGTGGCTTCGTTTTGCTTTATTTTTCCGCTTGTCTTTTTTCTAGGCTCTCGGTGGCGATGCTCAGTGGGAAGAGCTACGTGAGAGGAGACGTCTGCAAGAAGAACGGCGCATCCCCCCGAGAGCCGTGCTCCCCGCCGCACAACCGGCGCTCTTCTCGGCGTGCAGACACACGTCCCTCGGAGGTTCCGGTGGGAAAGGAAAGGGCAGCGCTTCAGTAACCGAGAAAGGCTGCAGTTGCCGCCGGTTCGGCTCATCGGGCTCAGAGAGGTCGGAGCTTCGCTGAAGGGTCTGGCCTAACTAGAGCTGCGCCAGGGAGGCGGCAGTGAGAGCACGCGGGCGGCACGGAGCTCACTTGTCCAGAGGACGTCGCGGCGGTTCTTCCCCGTGGGGGCTCCCCCGGCCCCGTTATTATCTACCGAAGCCGGCGGCAGCGAGCTCAAGTGGCGAGGATGAGCCGGGGCTCGGAGCGGATTCGCACGGGGCCTCTCAGCGTGGGCCGCGTGGGGCCCGCGGGGCCGCGCGTGGCGCCTCCAGGGCGGGGAGCGAGGAAAAAAAAAAAAAGGAAAAAATTCCTGAAGGGAGGATCTTGCTGCCACCCGGCACCAGCTCACTCGGCTGCAGATAACGTGTCGGTAGCCCAGGTCCCTCGGCCACAGCAGCGTCTCACGGAGCTGGCGGGTCCGGTCCACGGGTGAGCCCAGCGGGGCCGGGGCAGCCCCACGCTTTGCCAGACCCTCGCATTCCCCTAGCTCCTCTGGCGGGAGGTTGAGGGACGCTCCCAGCGCCCACCCGCGTCCCGGGGGCTCCTTCCATGCCGAGGGGAAGCGCATGGCTGCAGCAAACCTTTCGTCTGTATCCTATGCGGGAAGTCAGGTGGGTGTAGGAGAGATCCAGCAAGTAGCAGGGCACGAAAGAGCGTCCGAGCTGCCTGTCCTGTAGCGGCGGAGAGCGCAGCCCCTCCCAACAGCAGCGGGTACCTCCCGCAGGTGTTCCACTGACAGGTATTTTCATCCATGCCCCTTCAGAGACCGAGGATTTCAAAGCCGAGTGAGACCGGACTGGCGAGGGAGTCCATCGGTTCCCAACGTGCCCGCAAACCCGGCGTGATTTCACATCAGGCCTCGCACAAGGCAAGCGTGTGAACCCCACTCGGCCTGGCCGCCCTGCGGGGACCTCAGCTGCCGAGGCCGGGGTAGACCCGCCGGGCATCGGTCCCTGCCGTGGCCACCGGGCGGCTGCAGGATATCCTGATTCTCTCCACGGCCGGGGGGTTCAGTACCTCCGGCGGGACTTGGCAGCAAAAATCCCACTGACTCCGGAGACGAGCCGAGTTTCTAATTCACATGGCTGCTTTTGAAATCCCGCTCTCCTGCGTTGCTCGCTGGGCCGGGAATCGTGAGCCGGCCGGGGCCAAACAGCTGGGGACGCACCTCAGAAATTTGACTACGTCGAGTATTTCCACATCGGTTTGCCACGCAAACGTTAGCAAGATCGGTCCCAGCAGCGATAATAATTGCCGACGGGGGAGTGAAAGGTGCAGCATTGCAACTCCAGACACAGGGGAACATCTGCCCGCACTTTGCCCACCGTGCCAGTTCATTAAACCGCTTTAAAATATGTTCTCTTCTTTCTTTTTAAGTGGATATGTGCAGAGACGAAAAGCGTGCGGTGTTGGTAGCGGCAGTGCTCTTTTCAGGCGTGACTTTCAACCAGAAAGGAAAGGAGCTAATCCTTAAATCGGTCAGTTGTTTGAGAAGAAATGACATACACCTTGGATACGTAATTACTGAAAATGTCAAACACATAATATACAACACAGGTGCAAGAACCGACGCATTGTTCAAGACCTGCCGTTTCTCTGAGATCAACCCTTATCTAAAGTTTGCATTCAAAATGAATCGATTTTGATGTGACACACAGAGAAAGAACAATTCCGAGGCGCCTGGTTTACTATAGCTTTGTGACTGCACAATATTTAGGGTCTGGAATGATGTCTTGTGAAAGGTAAGGACGAGGGGACATCATCTGTAATAGTCAATCGTCAACTTGTTGAGCATGTTCAATTAGGATTCTTGGCAACCTTAATACTTCACTGTATATATTTACCAAAGGCAACCTTCCCTCTCTGTCATTGTGAAGGTGTTAGACTCAAGTAGGAGGGCTCATACGAACAAAAACAGTGGTCGCGACCGAATCCGATTATTCCGAATCACCGTCACTAATCAGGGCATATTTTTCGTGTAAAACAGAAAAAAAGCCAGAAAAGGAAAACGGAGAACCAAACCCGAGAAAAAATTACAGCAGCGCTGCTTGTTTTGAACTCCCTTCACAAACGCTCTACTACAGTCTCTTTTGCCTTTCTCAAATCCAAAATGGTGGGATATTTCATTTTCAGTGTATTTGATCTCATTGAGAGAAGCTGCCATGTCCCTCTGTAACCCCGGTAGTCTAGCAACACGGAACAAGCCTAACGGTGCGTTACTTTATCAGTTCTGCTTGCCGGGCTAAATTAAAATGATGATGAAAAAGCCCATCGCTCCAGCCACTGAAGGGACTGGTAGGGAAACGGTCCATTAAACCCAGATCAGGAGCTATTTATAGAACTAAGCGACTACTCGTTAATGTCGCCTGCGGGTACCAGTGAAATCTCTAATAGACACAGGACTAAACATTCGCACCCTGATTCTTTTCCAGTCCAAACATTCAGGTGACGAAACGTTTAGCGAATGAGCTTCGACTCGGGCAAGTAGGGCAAGAGGTTTAAATATATCTTTGCTTTGAAAAAAGGCCCATTTCTCCCACGAAATAAGTTCCCATTCCCCCAGAAAGAGATGGCTGGGGGAAATGGGAAATAATTTCTATTCATAAGGGGCACGGGCTGAACAATTCTCCCCATCAGAAAATGAAGATTTGACTGTTTGTCTCCGAAAGCACAGGCGCTACAGAGAAATCTGGAGAAGGAAGACAGCTTGTTATCTGCAAATGAATCTCTTGCTATAACGTTGCGATCTGATTGTGCATTTGTTTCCCTTCCTTCATTTCATGTGCCTGCGCGCTGACTGGCTGCCAGCGCTATCTTACCAGCACAGCAAGCTGACGAATTGCTCTTTAATAAGGCTCTCGTTAATCTTTTTCCCCCAGGAGATCCGTATTTTCTAGTCAGATAAGGTTGAAAAATTTCAGACAGTGAGAGGCGGCCAAACCCCCCGCCCGTTCCTCGCCGCCGGCCTCCCCAGCGGGCCCGGCGCTCCCCCCGCCGAGGGCGGCCGGCGCCCGCACACCCCCGTTTATCACAGGAGGACGGCGGGGCCCGCAGCCGTCGTCCCCCCCCGCGGCGGACAACGCCTGGACCAAGGCAGATCCCAGGGAGGGCACGGCGGCGGCGGTGCTGCCAGCAGGGGGCACCCCAGGCCAGAGGCGGGGCCGGTGGGCCGGCGCTGGGGGCGACCCGCCGCAGGGGGGGTCCCGAGCCCAGCGTCTCGGGTGTCGCACGGCAAGGACACGGGTGGACTTACCGCATATCTTCAGCCCGATCTTTCTGGTGCACCCGTGAGCCACGCCGCACCACGAGTCGTAAGCTGGAAGAGAGGGCAGAGACGTTCCCCTGGGGCGGCGGATCTCCCCCCGCCGTCCCGCCCCCCTCCCGGCCCGCTGCACAGCCCCCCCGCAGCCCCCCGCCCCGCGGAGGTCCGGAGGAAACGGCTGCTTCCCGAGCCCGGCGGCAGGCAGCTGAGGCTCGGGTGACAGGGAGGTGACACACGCTGGCCCGCCGACGGGAGAGGGAAAGGCACCCGGGACCCGAACATCTAATAATTTACTGGCGGGGCTCCAGGGAAGTGGCAGCTTAAAATAAAGTGGCGTGAAATGGGGTCACAAATGAGTTCAGGAATTAATTGGGTGAAAAATAGTATTTGACTAGACGATCGGACTTGCATGGCTAAGCCTCGGCCAGACTGCCGGGCCGCCGACGGCCTCACTAGGGACGCTGCTGGCCCGGCTCCTGCCCCGGAGCACCGTGTGCCCCGCGGCTCGCCCGGTCCGGCCGCTATATGGTGGCCCCGGGGCCGGCAGCCCTTCGCTCGCCCGCCCTGCACGCCCGAGGTAACGCAGCCGAGTGGCTCCTGCGCGGGGACAGCGCCGGCGGCACGACCGCACCGACGGAGGGGACGGGCTCCTTCCCACACCCTCGTGAGACCCAGCCGGCCCGGGGCTGAGGTGGAGGGGGCCCCGGCCGCGGCACGGAGCACAGCCGAGCCTCTCCGGCCCCGGGGCCGGCGGCGGAGCCTGGGCGGGGCGGGCAGCGGCCGTTGCCCCGGGGAGGGAGAATCCCCTCCAGCCCGGCGGAGGAGCCCTCTCGGCGGGGGCGCTGCCCGTGCCGGCGGGCGGGGAGCCCCGGGTGGGCAGGGCGGGGTGCTGCTGCCAGAGGTTATCTCATTTTTGGCCGCTTTGACAGTTAATTCGTTTTCTGCGTGTGACACTTCAGCCGAAGGCAGCAGAGCCTGTCACCCCCGCCTGGAACAAGACCCGGTGCTGCCGTTCGCCCCCTCCCCCGTTCCTTCCAGTTGCAGAATAATGACAATAATGACTCCAGTGCTCGTGCCTCGTAGCCCTTTCAGGGTAAAAGCTATTCCCCGCTTTGCTGTGCCTGGCAACCTTTCATTTCTTACTGTTGCCCGCTCTTTGTCTTTGAGCATCGGGACTCTTTTTTATTTATTTTCGGTAAGCGATGCTCTGAATTGCCTGGCAGGGCTATAAACTGATTCTCTACCCACCTGCAGCAGCCTCTGCTTCCCACTCACACCTCAATAACTCAAAGCAAATTTAGAGCAATTAGGAATACAAGGCTTTGAAAAGCTACAATTAGCATCCAAATTTCGCTTGATTACAGGCTTCAGCGTAGGCTGAAAGGAAGCTGCAGCATTAGCATTTATAAAATGTAAGGAGGGGGGGGACACCCGCTTGAAGCCACTGGTGTAACTTCGCCCTTTAACTGATTTATTTTCTCCACACCCCTTACAACATCCCGATTTTTTTGGCTATCTGGGGGTTCAGTTTATTGTCTAAATCCCCCAAATGTGGCTGTAAGATAAAGGTAGCGCTGGCCGCTGGGGTGGGCTTTTCCTCCCAGTGTTTTATTCGCCACGGACCAACCTCTCCCTTCCACCAGGAAGATGGTTTCTTTGTGTAGAGCACTCTCCGCACCTTGCTTAACAGCGCGGAACAGGGCTTCGCGGATTTATCGTTTCGTTCCGAAATTGGTCTTTCCAAGCCTAGGCGGAGAAAGCCTCCAAAATACTTTAAACGAGGAAAATATTAAAACCTACTTGTAGGTCGAAAATTAGTTGGGGTGGGGTCCGGAGCGTCGTTGGAGGACGAGGGAGCAGAGGAAGCCATCCCTTCAAAAAAGCCCCAGTCCCTGGAGCCCGGGTTTTCTCCAATATTCCTCTGAGGGGTGGGCAGCGAGGAATTTGCTGGAAGGAAGAAAAGGCGGGTTTAGTAGTCTGGTCTCCTGGAGAACGGCACCGGGGTCCTGTCCGGAGGGGCGGGCGGGGGCCGGTCGCCCCGGGGCCGAGGGGCCAGGCACCCGCGGCGCGCCGCGAAAATGCCTCCACAGGCTGAAGAGCGAAATCCTCCCTTCGCTGGATGCCGAGGCGCTACCCCCCGCGCCTGAATGATGGATTTAGCAGAGCATGAAGTCTCTGGCAATTATATCGGTGGCCGCTGAGCAGGGCAATTATGTGGCTCGCGTCAAATGGAAACCAACGTGCAAAGCGGGCTTCGAAACGACCAGCCCAAACGACCTACAATCCCAAAACGGAGCCCGTTTCTGTGCGTTATCATCCGAGCCCCAAACACACGCTAAGATAAGCGTTCAGGAGAGACTGACAGACAGACCCCCCGCCACCACAAAGGTGCATTTTGCCCAGGTCCAATGGCAGGCGCCACACACACGTGTATTTCCACACACATGTTTCAGCAAATCGGGACCAGTACGTGCTCCAGCGCTAACCAGCGCTCCCCCGTGCCCGCGCTCGCTTTAGCGGCACAAATGGCAGGAGAAGGCACGTCTGGCTGGGGAAGGAAGGTGCTGGACCAGCCCTCGCTCCTCGCCAGATGTTCAGCTCCTTCTTGGCGGACACGGCGCTCCGATAACCAATACAGGGTCGCTGATAGAGAATTGCCGGGTCAGTGCCCCGCTCATCTCTTTGTCCCCACGGCTACCTACGATTTGTTTTATTCCCCTTGTAAAGAAAATGAAGGTCGCGGTAACGAACGAGCGCTTTCTTTGTTAGCCTCTTTTTTTCAAGTCGGTAGCTACCGATTCATTTCCATTGCCGGGCGCATTCATTTACGCCAGCGTGTAAGCGTAACGGATCAATGATTTCAATGGAAAACAGGTATTCAGCTTTTTTAAGAGGAAAAATAAAACAACTATACAGCAGAAGAGATTCTCTAGACAATGCCTGGAAGTGAAGTAACAGGTTAACACAATGTCTAAGGCGCTAGCTGTCTCAAAATACCCGTTATCCCTCTATAGGTACGACAGCGACAAAAACCGATTTTGGGGGAAAAAAAAGCTCCAGATCCTGAAAGAGGTTCCCAAAGGTTTGAAAAAAATAGGATGCTGTTTAGAGGAGACTTACCGAGGGCGCGAGCGGACCACTCTTACCGCCGGAGTCCAGGCAGGCAGGGCGACTCCAGCCTGGGAGCGACCCGTCGCTTATAAACTCCGCCAGAAACGACGTCGGAATACCAATCGCGCCGCGGAATTTAATGCGAGATGACCTTTTTTTCCAGAAGTGCTCGGATTTGCTTTTTTAAAAGCGTGAATCGCCGGTTGATCTGTTTCGACGCAGGCATGAGTCACAGGACTGCCGCCACCCCCTCCGCGGCGCTCCGCACGGGGGCTGGGAACCGGGGACCGCCAGGGCGGCCGGCTGGAGCGGGGAGGGAGGGGCGGTCCGTCCGGTCCCGGCTGCTGCCGCCGATCCGCTTCGCACCGGGGCGGCGGGGCTGGCTCCCGTGGCGGGTGGGGCTGCCCGGAGCGGCGGGGGCGGCAGCCCTGTCAGGGGTTTCTGCCTTGCGGGTTCCCCGTTGAGCCCCTTGTACGGGCGGCGCCGAAGGCTTTCCCTAGATAGCGCTGCCTTGACCCGAGGTGGCGGGCTGTGCGAACAGGCGGCGGAGCACCGCACACACCGGCAGAGGCGACGGGGCCGAAGTCCCGCTCGGACTGTCCCTGCGGCCCCGGCAGTCCCCTGCACACGGCGCGGGCCACGAGTGAGCCAGGCGGGGTCTGTTTGAGCTGTAGCTTCGCAAAACAACCCCCCCTGCTCTGTGCCGGGGCTCGTTGCGCCCCGCTGGCGCACTCCTGGTCCCCGCGGCCGGGGCCAGCAGCGCCCGTCGCCCCGCTACCCGCCAGAGGGTGACAGAGGCACAGGCACCGCCGCGCCTTCTGTCCTCCCGGCCACAGGGGAACACCTGGATTTCTGTGACTTGCCCCTAGTGTTGCCTGCCGATAGATCACGATTTCAAACCAGACGTCCTTTTGTTGAAACGAGAAACACTAAGACAACATTTTTCTTTCTGTACCCGCGACAACCCCAAATCTGTGTTTCTCCACCCCACACCCTAAACATGCTTCGCCAACACTTTGCGGTGGTGACCACGGTGCTACATTTCAGCTTGTCGCCGTAGCTACGCAGATGCCTAAACCAAACCCTTCTCACAAAAATGGCACGTAAGGGGCTGGGAGGAATCTGTAATGAGACGGGAGGAGGGGAAACAGCCTGATGGAGCCAGAGAATTTCATCCCGTGCGGGGGGTGCTGGGCAGCGCAACGAGCAGCAGGGACGTGTCCTTCTTGAAGGACTCGAGGGAAGAGCAAAAACTTACAAGCCCATTTTAGAAAGGAGACTGGCCGACTCACAGCATTAAGTAGCCAAGACGATTGCTTTGCTGAGCACACCTACCGTCTAGGAACTGGAGGCGTAACGAAAACACCGACAGCACAAAAGCCAGCTTTTAAACATAGCTTTAAAGGAATTAACAACCCTAGCTGACATGACCTTTTGCCGTCTGTTCCAGGCTATCGTATTAAAGCTGGTTTCAACCAATCGGGCAAAATGTCTGCTCAGTGCAGAGCGTGAGAAATAATAAATTAACCGTAGCTAATTGTCTTAATAAACGTAAACAAGCATTCATAGGTAATCGCGGCAAAATTGCAGTGCAAAGAGTCAGCGGAAGATCACGCGAAGATCTCCTAAGCCATCAGTCACTGCAAGGCGCGACCCGGCTGGGTCCGTGCCCGGCAGGCACACAGCGTGTGCGCTCATTCCTTTCCCTCCGGCCTTCCAGAACTGCGTGTGTCTGGAGCAAATAGACATGTTTTAAAATAAACATTTACATCCTCGGCGAGGCTGAGGCTCATCAGGGGAAGGAGCCAGACAATGAAGACCAGCAGGCTGTCCGTGCCGCGCTGGAAACAAGAGCCGTTCTGGTACCTGGGTGCCCCCCCACCCCGCCCGCACGATGCCCCCCACCGTTCCGCTCCGCTCAGCACCGCGGACAGCGCCCGCCCCGCCCAGCCCGGCGGGTCCCGGCGCGGTCACCGGCAGAGTCACGGGCACGGCCCGGGGGGAGGCGGCGAGGGCAGCAGCCCCGCACGGCCCCCGGCGGGTCTGCAACCCACCTCCCCCTCGCTTGCCCGGGCGGGCAAGAAAATGTCGAAACCAAAACCCGCCGAGCCCAGTACGGCTCCCCCCGCCCCACGTCCCCTCTAGGTGGTGCTGTATCTCAAGGCCAGACCCTGCAGAGCCCGCCCGCCTGCGGCTGCTCGGAGCCTTGTGCTGACGAGGGTCTCTCCTCGTCCTGGCCCCGGCGGCGACAGGAGGAGCGGGAGGCAGCAAACCCCGAGGCTCCGCGGGTCGTCCCCCCCCGCTCTGCCCGCTCATCTACCACGCAAAGAAACGCTTGGTAACTCTCGTTGCAACGGACCCCCTTGAAAATCCGACCTAAAACCAAATCACTCCAGCTCCGGAGGCTTCATTCAGTGCTCGCCACACCAGCTGAGACCTTTGAAACACCCTTGCCAGCTGTACATGCCCAGGTGGGGCCACTCAGAGAGGTACCGGTTTTCAGCGGGAGAGTTCAAAGCCTTCCTCCTCCAGCTGTGCTGCCTGAGCTTTCTGCTCAACCCCTCTTCGCCCTTTTCTCGTTCCATGCGTCTGTCCCTTTCCTATGGCTATTGCTCCAGTGCGCTGTAGGCACAGGTTACAGCGAATCTTTTTGCAGGCTGGAGAGCCAGAAGACTTGGGTTTCGCTTCGAACCCTGACACCCTGACATTTACTGATGATGCAAAACACAGGAAAAAACACTGACCCACAGCATCAGCAAGATGCAGATGTATATAACCCCCTTAGTTGAAGCTTGTAACCAGCACATTGGTTAGAACTCACACAAAACCCCCAGACCACGGGGTCTCTTTTAGTTCACCTCCATCCACTAACTGGACATGCTAAAAGATGAATCTTGAGTACACTGGGTGAGCACAGTAATGAAGGTGATGCAATCTTTGGCAACCAAGACCAGTCAGTGACTACACAGTGTTTATAACTGTGGGCATACAAAAAATGACTGTTGAGCAGAAGAAAATTGTTTATTATTTGTATTGCAGCCTGTGGGTTTGAAGAGTCATTGTGCTAGGGGCTGCAAACAATATTTTAAGAGAGAGGAGTGCCTCCTGCTACACTGTAAGGAGTTCACAATGAAACTATGTGCCCGTGGAAAAGCAAATAGGGGAAAGGCACGGAGCCACAATGTTTCTTGTTTCTTCATATTCTCAACCATAGCCATGCTACGTATGCATTTATCTGCAGACAGGGAAGTGAATTTGTCTACTGGTTATTATTATGACTGTTGTTTTTTCCTCCAGGAGTGTCCTCTCTCTGTTGCCTTATAATTGTCACTTTGTTTGGATTGTTAATATTTTAGCTGGTTGGGACCAGGCACGCTCTTTCCTTAAAAACATATACAACAGTATGTTCACTGAACATCTGTGATATTCCTGAAATTGTGGGGTTGTATCTCTGCAGCCTGTGATTCTTTCTGTTTTTAAATCACACAGTGATAATAACTTTTAATCCAGTCCATTATTACAAAATATATTAATTGCATCAGATACCTGTTTCTTTTTCCACGATTTCTGGTACACAATTATGTCTCATTTACCAGTATATCTTTGACAGAATGGAATAATTTAAATGACAGATTTCCTTAACTCCTGGCAAAGAATAATTGGAAAACTGTTCAAAACTAAGTATTTCAGAACTTTTCTGACTATTAACTGCAGTGCTAAAACATACAGACATAAATTACTGGATATCTGTAACAAAAAATAATAATGAACATGCCATGAAAAAATAACAAACCATTGCTCTAATTATTTGGCACTGTGCAGAAAATTCTTCAAATAGGAATTTGGTGAAGACTACAGATTTGAACTTTTGCTGTTTTATGGGACTTAATAGAAATGTGTTGAAGGTAAGCGATATGTTTGCTTTGGGTTTTATGATCAGTCAGTCACTGATGTACCCAACTGTCCCATACTGAAGAATCATGTCCATCACTCGAATTTCAAAGACAGCTCAAGATGAGCTGCCAACTAGAACATTTGGCACTGCTGCGATGAAGAGCATTTAGAAAAGTCTAATCTGAAGCACATTGTTTTACATACTTTGTGGCTTCTTGTTGCAGGATGTCCCCTTCCTGATCCATGCTGGCACGTGTTGCTGTCCGTTTTGATCTGCTTCATCTGAAAAACATCCCAAAGAACAACCCACATCCTGAAACAACAGCAGCAGCAAATCCCAACTCTCAATACCCCCAAGGAAACTTGGAAGTAAGCAAAAAACTCCCTTACTTCCAAACCGTAACAAAATAAAACCCAAGAGAAAACCTCCTTTTTCTAGATGTATCAAACAAAATTACTCCAGTTAGGGAACTGTGTTTGTAGCATGAAAAAATGATAACAGAAGTGGTAGTACACCCATCTCTCCAGCAGTTTTAGGGAATTGCAACTGTTTACCCTGTGTTTGAAATAAAATTTATTTCCCACCTCCCCCAGTAAGCCTGTAGAGGCAAGACAGCTGATGCCTGGATTTTCCCCTTGTGATATGTTGTCATAATTGTTACACATCTCACTGAATTATATCTTTTTATCCCATAGGAGGGCATCAGTTTACAATGAAAACATTCAGTAATTTCAGTAACGCTGCTGTAGGAGAGAACACAGTTTGGCTCTCCGATCTCAGAATGAATTTGGAGAGCTGGACTCTGGGATTTTTTCATACATGATTTATTTAAATTAAGCATATTTCTTAAGCATATTTCATAAAGAATCCTCAGGAAACAAGACACACGTACATTTCTGCTACTTTTAAAATCACTTCTCAAATCATAACTCAGTCTCAGGTATGGGCCTAAGTCTAAAAAGTTTCCAGGACCATTATAGTTGTGGGCTTAACTAGGGTGGGTTTTTATTATTTTTTTATTTCCACTCTTTTCTCTGTGGTGGATAACTCAGGTTTTGCCTCAATGAGTTTGTCAGTTCACTCAGAATAGTCATCAGGACTAGTGAAAAAGTAGGCCTTCTGCAGCACTATGCCTGAAACCCTTCAGCCTCCTGGTATCTTATTAGCTACAATATTATAGAAATCAAAACAAAAAAACTTTTCCAAAGAGGAAGGTTTAGTACACCTGTTTGAAATAAAAGTGGTTTAAGCAGAAAACCAATACCTACATTTTATAACAAGGTGTAAACGTAGCACAGAAACACAATCAGGATGACATTAACAGACAGCTACAAAAATGGACAGGTGTCACACTGCACTCTGAGAAGTTAGACACTAAGTTTGTCCACCAGATAATACAGGCAGGCCAGGCAAGAAAAAATATCTTTCTCTCTGAGTAGTCCATATTCCCTAATCTGAGTGGATTTCATTAGAACTCTCACAGTAAACAGATTCCTATTCTGAGGTAATGGAGGAGTGCATGATCTTTAAGCAAAGCTGTTACACACACCTCTCTTTTCAGTATTAGTATGAAAGACTATGAGAGCATTGAGGGGCAATTTTAAGGAAAAAACACTTCTCCCAGATCAAGAGACTGATCAAGAGGTGATTCAAACTGATCAAGAGGTGATTCAAACTGAAGACATCAGCTCCCAGGCAGAAAATCAGATTAGAGCTATCATGTTACAAACACATACTCAAATCTATTTATGTAACAAATTCTTGTCCTCTACGCTGGCCCTTCAAAACTTCTTTGAGGCCCACATTTACCTAATGCTCCTGACTCCTTTTGTTAGAACTTTGGTAGCTGCACCATGACCACAGGAAAAAGCAGAGCCACTGTCATCTTGGAGGGTGTTAGCAACTCAGCACTAGAAGAAGAGACACAGCTTAGCCATGCTATCTTTAACAGTTCATCCTCAGCCACAACGAAGTTTTTTAAAGTTTCTGCACATCAGATAAAGAGCAGCACAGCTCTGAACAATGAATCAAGTATAACCTCTCTCTTATAATCTTAAGGGATACTTAATGTTTGCAAGGGTTTAAAGCAAATGTCTGGGAAGGGATACAAGAGAGTACAATGGATTGGATAGTGCTGTGGTTTCTGACAGCCCTGTTCTCTACAGGACAGGTAACAAGGCTACTTGCACTCCTCTCCAACTACGATGAAAGAACACTAACCTGGGAATTCACTCTTCAGCACTCTTTTACCAGTCACCTTTTCTCTTCAGAGATCACTTATCTCTTTAAACAGAAGTTCCTAAACTAAACTACACTACACTGATGACAAGGTGAGCTGGCAAAAACTCTGAAAGATTTGACAGATATCCAGGCTCATGCTATTCATGCCGTACAGAAAATCTTAAAGTTAGAGATATAGTTCCACTAGTCTCTGCCTTCACAGAAAATTCTGTAGAAAGGCTTTTAGGGATCCGAAGACTCCCAAAAGACCAACACGTAGCTTTTCTACAATGTAAAAGAGTCCAGAATTTCCCCCTCTGGTATCTGAAATGTTAGAACTGGAATCTGGCTTGCGTATTGGTGTAAATTAGTCCCAAATACCTTCAGATACTAATGTGTCCATTGCTTGCTAGAGGCAGGCTATGTAAAGCGCTGCAACAGATTGCACTCTGCAGTATGAAAGACTGGTAGGACTTCATTCTGGCTACTTTTTTTTTTAACATGTTAAAACAACTACTGTGTTTATTTGCAAGTGAATAGGCTCTTTTTCAAGACACATACATACATGGAATCTAGGTGAGTAAAGGATAACTGCCCAGAGTTGTACCAAATTCTTGTTCAAGTAAAGGCATTGCAGATTTGCTACTTTAAAATGTTTGTTGGTTAACAGCCAGTTTGAAAATGCAAATTTTAAACCAAAACTCCCACAAAAGATGCAAAGTCCTTTCAGAAAATATTTGACCAATTTCAACCACTCAAAAGACCAAGAAACAAATGCTTACTAATGAGGTTTAAAAAAAACCCACATTCAGCAAAGAGTGAAAATTAGTTTTATGTTTTGCAGTTATAAATATAACTTGTGTTATTAGACATAAGAAATGAGATCAAAGATAGTTAATTAAATACATTTCCTTAAAAATGAAGGTAAAGACAAACTGGTTTTTAAAAAAGTCTACTTCCCAGACAGAGAACCCCTATGAAGCACTATTAAAAGCCCTTGACTAGGCTTCACGTGTTCAGTTTCAGTTACTCAAAATAACTTCCATTGTTATCAGAGTCACTAGGTTGATCCTCCCTACAGGTTCCTAACTTTGATTCACCAGACAGAATTTGCTTCAGTAAAACTTTGGAGCCCTTCGGAGGCCACTTAGTCCATTTGTCTTTGCTCATGCCTTTCTGTCCAATTCGTCAGTAATAGTATGGGAGCTTCTCCTATTCTCATTTATGGACATAGTATGAAGATAACAACAAAATAGCTATGGCATTCACTCAAACTTCAGAGCACTTTAAGCCTTCCCCATTTCCAGAGGGCCACTTTCTGAGTACTGTGACATGTATTCATGTATTTAGTTTTTTTCATGAGCACGGCTCTGTAAAAGCAGATGACATGCCCATTTTGAAAGTAATTTAAAAAAAACAACCCACAATTATCCTTCTCTTTCACTTTGCAGTAATTCTCTATAAGAAACATGAAGAACAAGAATATGCTGCTAATGACAAGGACTCCAGGAACGACCTTTAGATGCTACTGAGATACAAGGACATTGTACCTTGTACCAAGATGAAGTACTGAAGAACTGCAAAGGCACCTCTGCAACGCTGGAAAATCTCTTCCAAGTAAAATAAGTTACATAAAAGTTCTGTGGGTTCCTGTCCTTTAAGCTGCTGGGGTTTCATGTCCTTTGTGCTGCTGGGGATAAACAAAGAAACAGACACTGCAAAGTTAAGCCCTGTTAAGAGTCACAAGTATTTGATAAGCATCTTCTCTGTCATATTTACCCAAACAGATCTGCATCAGGAGTTATTGAAAGAAAAATAACACAGCACAGAGATACCACAGCAGCTAAAGGCAGTAAGAAATCAATGGAAGGTTTCTTATATAGACACATCTATCTAAGCATGAGAATATTAACCAATTATTTCTCCAAGACTTACAAACATAGATAGTCTTAGAGAGTTGAACATTTATTTTTCATGTGAAAAAGAATATGCAAAGTATTTATTCAATAACATTTGGACACATCATTGGTAAACATAGTTTTTTCTTACACTGAGGTAAAAGGAAAATATAACCTTACATTTATAGCATGAAATGGCTACTATATAGTCTTAAGCATTAATATGAGGCCTTAGAATTTCTGTAGTGAAAAGCAATATTAAACTTTAATGTACTCATGTGTTTAATAAACTACAATAAACGTATCTTTTCTTCTGCCTACCCCAGAACAGCATGTTAGCTATGTTTGGTTCTCATTAGGTGACTTTACTGAATGTGATTACACTCAGTCCAATTCTCCATCCCCATATAACTTACAGTGTTGTACAATAAAATTCTTACTATTTTTAAAAAGCAAACTCTAAATACAGTAAGAGTTGGGTACAAGCCTTACCTGCAGTAGCACGTCTTAATCAATGTATTTTTTTCATCATTTTAAAGTGACAGAGTTGCACTATCTGTTGAGTTAGACGCATATGTTTTTACAGACATACCAGCCAACTTATATCCAAACTTTTAAAAACACTTTTTAACTATTTCTTTCAGCATTGTAACATGGTTCATTTAGTCCTCACCATGTGGACACCAACTGATTTGAGATAATACATATGGCAGACATCCCACATAGATGTGTGCATTAAAAATGGCAGAAGATATTAGCACAAAATGTAAACCATCTTGAGTTTATATATCCGATCTATTCTTGAGATACTCTACTAAAAGGGAATTTGACTCTCAAGAGCATATTTGAATAATTTTAAAGTTTTAATGCCAGTCCAGAAAAGTCAGCATATTTATAAAGTAGGAAGAATGACTCCCAGTCTATGATTTTTCACTGTCCTTTTTAAAATCATGAATATGAATTCACTTAGGTCTTGAGCAAATATCCCCAAATTAAAAAAAAACAAGTAATAGGAGTTGAATAATGTGGATACTAAAATGAATATTAGTAATTCAGGAATCACACACCTCAAAGAGGTTTATCATTGTCATTCCTTCAATTTAAGTGAGAAAGGAGGTGCTCCACTTCTCTCTGGAAAGCAGCTGGCGTACTTATCTTTTATCCATTTCTAGAAATTAAACTTTTTGTTCTTTCTACAGCCTAGCTGTGGCCAGAGAAACAGCTGAATATCTGTGGTAAATTTACTCAAGCATCTCAATTCTATAATCTCTTTACACAGACCAAACTCACCAGGACTGTGAATTCAAACTCCCCCAATTGAGTATGAATATTTTACACCACACTGACACCTACCATTGCTACTATAGTTCAGGCCACCTCAGTCTATAACTTTTATAAACGTTAACAATATACTAAGTTGGTACAAGTCACAATCTTATCAGTTATGTAAATTCTGATCATTTTTACAACTGGCACTTACTCAATAGTGCTATATGGTTTATCTCCAAACCCGGACAAGAGATTTTCACTGAAGCTATACATTTTTACAGATACCTCAGCTCAGACTTTTCAGTTGAAATGTTCTTAACAGCTATTTTGTTAATGTCAAATCTACAAAAATCACAACAATTTTCAGCAAGCAGTGTTTTTATTTTAAGGCAGCATTTCTGTCACTCAAAACTACATCATCATTTTGCAGAACAGGGAGTTTCACATAATCATGCTGGAAGATTCATTTTCCCCTCTTCAAGTGATGCAAAGAAATGTAGCAAGTCTGATAGCCCTAAAATACTATGGTTTGCTCAACTGACAATCTATATCACAGTTTCCATGTGACTTGCTGCTCCAATGGGACTATATTTTATCAATTGCTTCTGCATACATCAAGTTCACATGTGTCATCAAGTTATAGAACAAGGTAATTTTTGCAAGAACAAGTTTGAAAATATTACAAGGTCTACAAAAATTCTAAGTTCTGTTATTAACCTTAGTAAAGACTACTGAAATTGTAAGAAAAAATTATGATTAAACACTATACTTCAACAATGGGTCCTTCTCTAGTAGCAGGCAATAGGACAAGAGGAAATGGCCTCAAGGTGTGCCAGGTGAGGTTTAGATTGGATATTAGGAAAAAATTCCTCGCTGAAAGGGTTGTCACGCATTGGAACCAGCTGCCCAGGGAAGTGGTGGAGTCATCATCCCTGGAGGTACTTAAAAGATGGGTAGATGTAGTGCTGAGGGACATAGTTTAGTGGTGGACTTGACAGTGTTTGGTTAGCAGTTGGACTCAATGATCTTAAAGGTCTCTTCCAACCAAAACGGTTCTATGATTCTAAGCCTGTTGGAGAATCAAAATCATCAACGGAAATTCAGTAGAATCTCCAAATTAATTTTCCTCGGAATCATCAGAACTGTCTTCATTTTCTTCATCATTGCTCTTTGAACAGCCAGTGCTCTTTGTGCTGCTATTGCGGCTTTCATCACTTGTTTCTTCATCATCTTCACTCTCCCCACTGGCAGATTTCTGTGCTTCTTCTGCCATAAAAATACACAAGATCATTCATTGGTGCACTGCATTTTATATTAAAAAGAAGTTAAAAAGAAGCAAGCAAGGCAATGAGTTTCACCTATTTTCAATTAAATCATTAAATACTGATTAATCCTTTCTAGCAAGTGAAGAAAGCCCTGTAATGACTGTGTGGCAGACTGCAGGGTTAAAACTATGAAGCCAGCTTGTATCCTGAAATGTGGTGTGACCACTCTGCACTTGGAATTGGCTCATCATAGCTCTAAAACCAGCACAGCTGGTCAACAGAAAAATCACTCGTTTATAGGAGAATGCTCAGATGCATTAAGCCACAAAGATTCTTTGTTGTTCCTGTTTCCTGTAGATACACAGCAGCAAGAGAATGGAAGATTCTCCCCTCTCTGCTCCTTGCCCCAGGTGCCTTTATATCCTAATTGATACAGGACTCGGAACTCTTGATCACAAATAAGTGGCATAAGCTAAAGTTAATATGTGAGAGAAGAAAATGTACATCAAAACAAGGCTTGGGAGTATCCAAAGATGGATGAAACTAATCTTTGCAATTTTTTCCTTCTCGTTATTTCTTCCTCATATTACAGAATTCAGAGTGACTTCATGAGGTTAACACCCTTTAGCCTAATACCCATTTCATAACAAACACAGCGTACATTTTAGCACAATTCAAGTGCATGATCACAGGTAACATCTCGGAGCACCATCGCATGTCTTTTTGTGAATCTATAAGGGTTAGTTTAAAAACTGATTTCCTCTACTCATTTTTACATGTTCTCTGTTGGAGGTTTCCTGCCCAAATGCTAAGAGTTTTTTTTGATCATTCCTCTTCCATTTCAGTGCAGGTTGAGTGAGATTAGTTTAAGGTCTTTATCAATGCTTTGGAGTCAGTCAGTTGATACTATATTGAGACAGATGAGGGGAGCTCACCTGGTCCATTCTGCGTGTTCTGAGTTCAGAAGACTGTTTCTAAATTTGTAAGAAGATCTGACTCTTTTCTTCCTCCCTTAATATACTGTAAAATGAATACTTGCAATTGAACATTAACAACTAGATAATGTTTACTCTTGACACTTTGTAGACCAAGGCAGGCTATTTAAGATGTAGAAAATCCAGATGTAACGTTAAGTATTTTCTCAAATAATTACTTGCTTTTCAAACACAAAGTCAGGTTCCTATTGGTATAATAATTCTCAATGCCTATCAGTGAAAGGCAAGAATGCCTCTATAATAAATATTGTAGTTGCGATTCTCAAACTTACCCACTAACATTTTTTCTTCAAGAAGTAAAAAAAATTGCTTGGCCTCAGTATTTTCTGGTTCATAGTTCAGAACTGCAATCTGACAATGTAATATATTACAAACATTTATATGATGACAAAATAAACAAACCACAAATAAGTCTGCCACTTATGGTTCATGAAAGTGCAATTATACCAATGAAAAACTTTACACATACACATATCAAAAATGGATGTTCATAACCTGAAGAATATCAAGCTTGCTGTTATAGCCTGTGCTCTTGAGTAGTATCACAATTTTGAGTGTCTGCAATGCAAAAAAAATATTTCTCAGCTAATGGCATTAATAATTTCAGATAAAACTGTAATTCTAGAATTAGCATGGAGAGAAGACAAATTACATTAAGAGCAATGAGATCATAAAGATTTGCACTAAAGATCTTAATCGATATAATCGTTATATCATAAATAAGAATAACAAACACAGAAGAATCAGGTACCAGGTTAAACTTGAAAGAAACCCAAAATTAGTAAGGCATGAAAAAGCTTTAACATTATTTTGCAGACCACATGCACCACAAAGTGAGCAAAACCAACAAAAATAAAAAAAATTCACATGAAAGAACAATTTTGAGGTGAAAACTGCCCTAATTAAATCCCTCATGATTCAGTTAGACAGTGGCTGTGCAATTGTAATTTTTCACAAGATAGTACAAAATTCACTGTTCCTGTTATAGTAAATTGCCCGGTATTTTGGGTTTTGACATTCTGCCTTTCCTTATAAACCTTCCTTCTCTATTGCATTTTCTACAAAAAACAATTAAATCAATTGAAATGAAGGTTCTGTTCCCCATGCTAAAGAACAGTGCAGGAATTTGTGGCCAACTCACGAACAGGGAGCCAGGAGAAATCAGCTGAGGTCACCTGGAGACAATAACAGCAACAGAGATCCAAGAATATAATACTGAATACTCAATTAACTGATGGCAAGCAGGCAGGCAAGAGAGAAACAATTGTAACCCAACCAACCATGTGTCTGAGGCCTCCAAAGCTGTTCTGCCTGGCAAACACAACAAAACATATAAATATATTTATCATGAGGAATTGATAGGATCTTCTCTCTATCACGATAAGAAATCATGATAACGACTGACACAGTATATCATTCTCATCAATGAGTATTTTTTACTATAAGCCAAAATCACATGTAAACCTAGACTTGGGAATGAAAGGCTGGGTAACTAGGTAATTAATAGTGCTGACAAATCTTGACAAGAACTAAGAAGTATTCACTGCAGAACTGATGCCCCAGCTTACCTGAGTCCATAACATTTAGTCATGCTGTTAATTTGTTATTTTAATAAAGGAAAGTTACCTTTCCCAGCAATTCTGTTGGTGGAGTAAGTTGTCCCTCTTCATTTTCATTTTGTTCATTGTTACTTTTTCCCATCATGATCTGATATTTCCAGTGGCTCATCATTATTTTGGTTTTCAATAATATTTGGTTCAATTTCAGCATCAAGTTCTTAATGTTCCTAGATTCTTTTTCATCTGAATTTAAAAAGTAGAATGACAACAAGAGCAAACAATAAGACTTGCAGAGCATTTTACATGTTCAGACTAACCCCCAAACATTTCTTCATTAATGGTGATCGCTGATAAGGTCTTTGTATATATAGTTTAAAATATTTTCTATTTAATGATTACATTAAAAAGGTTCCTTTAAAAAATTACTTAAAAGAGTTTGTAAAATTGAAAAATATTAATATCATACCTGAAAAAAAAATAATCTCTTACTCCAAGAATGCAATGGGAATGACATCGTATCTTCCACTAGTAAGAACTCAAAATGCTAGCTGTTAAATCTCTCTTGTCTATACACCCATCTGATTTTAAATGCAATCCTCCTCTTGACACATAGGACAAAAAGCTGAATGAATGTGTTCATCAATGATTACGTTTTTGAGTTTAAAAATCATTTGTAGGCTACAAACAGAATCACATTACTGGGCTTGACTTAGTCTCAGTGATATAAATTTTACCAGCTTTGTCCCATAAGATTCAGATGCAAAGAAGTTTTTGTAAAAGTAGGGATCAAAGAATATAGTAGCAAGAAGTAAAGAAAATTTAAAATTTTATATTATATGAAAAAGTCAAAGAACTGATGCAGACCAGAACTTCTTTATGGAAACATCAGTGTAACAATGAGTTATACAGATTAAAGGAGAGAATTGACATCTTTACTTTAAATGGAAACAACATGGATTGTTCACAACTAATTTTTTTCAATCATACAATTATATTCCAGAACATGTAAAAATATACTGATCAGTTCAGAAGATAATGCCAAGGTGAAAACAGATCATAGGAAACTAAATATGTACTTAAGGCTTTCTTTGCTCCTAACACAACAATGTGCATTTTTTTAGCCTTCTAAGATAGCTTGAATTCACTGAAATCTTGTGCAAAAGTTCATACTTATTTACCTTCCTTTTAAGCATTAAATTTTCTTGTTATTTTTCACAATAAAGAGTTCCATCTTTAGTAGAATGCATTCAGCCAAATTCCTTCTTTGAAATTGATTGCTCTCTAGCATGATTCACAATGGAAAGTCACAGGCTAAATTCTGCCATTTTCCAAAGGAGATTGTTTTCAAGAAAATTTGGTCTCTTGTTCCTTGGAAACCCTAATGAAAGGGAGCGTCTCCTGTCATTTTTTAAAGTAAGTAATTTCTCAGAAAATTTCTCTGAATATTTTGGGGACAAACTCTTCACACAAGACAGTGTTTCAGGTAAGAAAACCAAAGTAAAGTCAAGGCAATGAGCCAGTACTATGTATTTTTGGCCTACTCAACTGGGAAGGCAGTAGGAAAGAACTAAAATGTGTGATTTCGTACAAGCCTGCACATGTGTGTAGAAGTCCATACAAATAAGGGAAGCATACAGGAATGAAGACAATGAGAAAAGGGTGCATATGCTCAGAGGGGAGTATGCAAGAACAAGATTAGATGGAACTAGAATTGGAGGGAGAAATCTGACGCATTTTCCTTCAGAGATAACCACCTTACCCCTCCCCTTAATTAATATTCCTTTTATCTAAAAAGTATCAACTATCTTTTTTCTTGCAGTCTAACTAATAGGTATCAATTTAAACTCAGACCACCTTAGCCTTAACTTACACTTAGCTTTGAAGTCTTCTGTTTCAATATTAAACCTGAAGAAGTACTTCTGTGTCCAGTGTTTATCTACTTGTCCTCAGTTACACAAATTGGTCCAACAAAAGACATTATGTCTGTCCTGACACTTTGCCTATGTCTTTAACTCATTACAAATATCAACATGCTATCACAGAAGTCATTCTCACACTTGTTCTTTCCTTGCTGACATGACAAATATTTAATAATATAATGGGAAAAGGAATAATTTCAGAAAAAATGTCCAACACAGCCCCTATCTATAAGGGTCTACAATTTGGTAATTCTTGAAGAGTCACACCCACAAACCATAGGTAACTTTAAGTAAATAAAAACGGAACCTGTATTTTCTAATATAACATGGGGAAGAATACTGGATGAATTCTTATTTTTTTGCTCTTTTGGATGAAACATCCCATATGTATATTGCAAGAAATTTTCCAGTAGTGGGGAAGAAAAAAAAAGAAAAAAGCATATAAATATGAGAAATACTAAAAATTGCATCATTATTCACCAAACTGATCTCTAATGAGTTTTACAGCCACAGCAAAATATCATCCTGTTTTGTGATAACCTTATATTAAATATTACTTCTCTATAGAAAAATAGGTTTGTTGAAAAATGAACATATGTGAAAATGAAGGACAAAATAGTTGAAACCTAATACGATGCATTAGTACCTGGCTCTTGAAGATGAAAATTCCTCATTTACAAAGTATCAGAAAGGAACAGTCATTTAGCTTACTACCTTTCTCCTTTCCAAAAAAAAAAAAAAAAAAAAAGAAATTTTACTCACATTTTAACAAGCCTTCCATTATCCAAGCTTTTCAAGGAGTATGATGAATAATAAATTTTTTCTTTGCAATTAATTTCAAGGCAACCTAGATCAAAGTTGGGTTCACTGACAAAAAAAATAAGGTTTTACAATAGCTCCAACCTTTGGAATATGTTTATTTTTAAGTCATGTCCAGCAGACAAACCTTGTTTTCTCTGGCTGCCTGAGATGCTGGTTTTTTTCCCCTCTGTTTGTGTTCACCCCAGGCAACAGCAGATCATGCTGACTGCAGCTGCTTGATCTGTGCCACCAGTTTCTTCAGGACATCTACTGTATATCAGAAAGACAAGCTGGGATAGAAAAATATATAGTTCCCGGCTCATCTTGCTACCCTGCAGTTCAAGACTGTGGTCGTGAACAGGTAAAGGGAGGAGCCACGGAGGCTGGTGTGGCAAGATTTCTTGTTGAGAGTTTCCTCCATCAGCCACCTCCTGTTGACAGACCTCCCACTGACCAACCACTAAAAGAACTGGATACTACCTAAATTGTTCAGAGGATTTAACACCTATTAAAAAACCTTCCTGGTAATATTTACATAGCACTTATTATTCAAAAGTACATAGAGGGGCGAAATCAGACCTATTTTTCAACAGATATTTTAGAGATTTGTTTTGCAGGGGAGACACCATTGCTTACCACTTGTGATCCAAATCCTAAACTGCCTTATACTAAAAATCAATGATTTTCCACACAGAGAAAACAAAATACACTCTCCTCCAAAATTATAATAATATTCCAATAAAAATACAGTATTTTTCAGCTTTTGCTGAACAAAGCTAGTGAGCTTCCAGTCTGCACCATGGCAAAAAAAGGTTGTGGTCTGAACAGGAGTCCTAAGAAAAGGTTCTTCTGCATGTTTATTTTTCACTTAAATATAATTTGTGATACAGAAAGCTCCCGTACAGGAGGTACTGATCTGGGGATGACATCATCATTCTGTTCCTTGACACATATTAAATGATGGCAACAGTGGAAATCATATTTATTGACTCTGCAACTCTCAGCAGTTCCACTCACTTCCTTGAACGTTTTTGTTTACAACTCACAGGTATTTGCCTCTCCTTTTCAATGTTTTTTTTTGAGAATGACACTGAAAATGCTCCCGAGAGTGTACAAAGTAACTATGGTAAAGCATAAAGAAAGCTAATTCCTGCTTATTGAACCTTCAAATCCCCTCAATTATTTGTCATCGGAAGTCTTATAAATAGATTGGTATTATCAGTAGCTTCCACAAACACCAAATCACTATTGGCGCAATCAAATCACACAGTATTTATGTTGGTGGTTATAAGGGTGGCGAAAACAGTACTCCCAAGAAATGAACCCAGAGACAGAAGATTCAAGTGTGAAAGTTCATGCTACAGCTACAAAATTCAGAGTATTTATCTAGTGTTCTACAAAGTTTCCTTCATCTTTCAAATCCAAAACAACAATTTTAAAAGACCAGTTATAATAGTATAGGGACATGACAGAAACAAGTTTCTTTAAACAGAATTTAATAACCACCCTCAGAATTTCTGCATAACAGTGCCCACTCCAGAAGTTTATACTACTTCCAAATGACACATGCAAACATTTGATTCGCCATTTATGTCCAGAAGAGGTACTGCCTGAGTAGTTATCAGTCTTCCAGTGCCACACACAGTCCCAGCAGAGCTGGAAGCTGCTGCCACTTTTGCCTATAGATGGGAGAAAGCAGCAGGACTGGAGGTACACCTTCTCCTGGACATGTTCCTGGTGCCCCTTTGTCACATGTTTAATGTGGTACCCAAGCAAACTCAAGATGTGGAACCCTTGAGCAGTGCAAGGCAGCAGGGCTCATGAATAGAAAGGCAGCAGTCATTCTGTGTTCTGTGAAGATAATATAGGGCAGAAGCCTGCCCTACTATTGTTTCCAGTTGTGATGAACTTGCATATTTTATACAAAACAAAAACAAGTTACACTTATTTATCCATATGTTTATCTACAGTAATAATAAAAATATTTTTAAAATTAAATAGCAAGTCACAGAACACAAAGATGTTGAGTTCCTATAATGTAGCTTACCTAATACTAATATTTTTTTTTGATCTAAATAACAATGGTGCCAAGTGAACCACGGGTTAAAGAGTTCATCTGTGTATTTCCAGTCTTTCAAAATTAATTGAGTGACAAATGATTGCATTATTGAGTTCTAATTGCTTAAAAAAGCATGTAATAGATCAGCTGCAAAACCAAAGTCATCATCTTACCCCGGTACTGCTTGAATTGATTCAATAGCCACTTCTGAAAAGCAAATACAAAACAGCTGTTTCACATTTTGGTTCACCTGATACAAATATTATTCCTCAACTCTAAGATTTCTTTAACTTGAAGCTGTATGGTGATCTTTTTAAAAGTTCCACTTCAAATATGCACTACCAAATTGCTCAACTCCATGCCTACTTAGATTTCCCTGATTAAGCAACAAAAATTGCTTTACGCAAGTATTGTTTTAAAAGCTAGCCCTTGTTAAATAATTTACCTTTTGGCCCCAAAATACATAATTTTTTATTTTGTCTATCCATTTGTTCCCAAAATAGAAACAGTAACTTTAAAAAGTGATAAATTTCTATTCATGATATTACTAAATTCCTGAGGCAGTGAAAATTTTCAGCAATTTCAATACAAATCCACACAAAGATACAAACTCAAACTTTGACATCGTTTCATCTACTGCATGAATATTCACAGCAATGGAATTTAATACATCACTCAACATAATATCTGAATAAGAAACAAAACTAATCTATTGCCATAAAGGAGGTATATGTTTAAGTTGTGGAGTGAGCTGATGCTTACCTTCTTGGTCTCTGTCCTTTATAACAATTGTACCTAGTAGAAAATTAAAAAAAAAAAATATTAAAAACCCAACTGTGTATTTTTTCTTATTTTTTTTTACAGTAAATTACCAGAATTTGTATAAATAGACGTGCAACATCAAAACAAACAGAACGCTTTTTTTATTGTTTTTTTTTAAATCTTGGAATAGCATGTTTTTACTTAGCTTCAGTTACTGAAGCAATTAATTCATATCAACTTAATGTCTAAGTCAAAAGAAGAAAAAAAAACACCCCAATGAACAAAAAGAAAACCAATCAGGACTTTCCCAGTGTTTTTGACAAGCTCTTGAGGTGGGCTTCTTCCCTGGGGTCTCCATCTCTCTTAGACGCCATCTATCCAGCAAAGCACTGACGCACATGCTCATGCTCCACCCAATTATGTAAAACAACCGCAGTATGTTCTTATGTCCTATTGAGATCACTGAAACTTAAATGTGTGCTTAAACAAATTTCTCTGTGGATTCCTTAGTAAGCAAACCACATGAATGCTGCTATAAAGCATAAATGCTTTAGCATTTATGAGGTGCTAGAATTTGTAATTATCATTTCCGATGGCCTTGATTTTCCACTGTAAGCAAATCTTCACCAGTACAGACTGATAATGTAGTACTAGTGGGTCATCATAACAGAGCAATATAGAACAAATGTATAAAGATTTTTAAAGTGTGTTTAATGTATACTCTTTGCCATTAAAGAAACAAAAAAAATAAGCTTCTATGTTACAACTTCCATATATATTTTACTCTAGAGCCACCTGAAGATCTTATTTGCTACATCTTACTAAAATAATATTTGAGCCTACAACAGTTATTTCACACCTTGCATAAGACAGATACCTTGGCCCATCCCTTGGATAACAGTGGTTTAGAACTTACCTGACAGAGAACAGATGGTGTCCAGCCTCTCCTGATTCACTGAGTTGTTTTTGGCACTCAAGGAGGGCAAGTGGGAAGAAGATAGCTCTAAAACCAGAGCAAAACTATAGGCCATGCAGTCCCTTTTCTGTTGTCTATTGGATCCCAAACCAGGTAACTAGGAAGGGTTGATTGACATTTTATGACTGTAATATGGTGAAGTTCTTCAGCATGAAGAGCACCAGCAGTATCTAGAGTTGTACAGCAAAGAATCACAAATGAAAAAGATTTATTGCCCTTTCCCTAGTACCTAATGTAAAACAGCCTCCAGTGGCACAAATTACCTTTTTCCTCAACTGTAGCCACAGCATCACTTACATAACTACATAAAAATCAAAATACAAAATTTGAATGTAGAATTTTGAACAGACACTTATGAAAAAAGCTTCAAAATCTGATACATGACAAAAATGATGCCAAATGCAGTGAGTACCATACTTAACCTCCTTTGCCCTTCAGAATGTGCACTTTTTATTATAATTCTAATTTGGTCCACTGGGTGGATTGCTCCTCTTTTATCTACTAGGCTTGATCAAATCAGTACAATAGAACTGCTGATGCATGAAATGATAGGTCAATGTAACCTTGTCATGGAGTAATATCCCTGCAAATCACAGTAAATAAATAAAACAATTCATTTTATATGCTCTAGGTATTAGGCATGAATTACCAAAACCTAACATTTTTACTTCAAATATAATATATTGCTGCATACTACTATATGAAAAACTCATTTAAATAACTTCTTAACACACAGTAGGGGGAAAAACATTTACAAATAAACGGTGGTTGTAGTAGCCATTTCCAAATCCCCTTTATCCACCACCGGACTTTCCCAGATCAGTGTAACTGATTTCTTCTTATGGCCTTTGTACAATGAAGGCTTTCTAAAACTTTTGTCATCAAGATGTGTCTTTCTCTTCTTGCCTCATCCATTACAGATGTCTCTGGAGTAAGTTCATCTAAACAGCAAGCACAATACATTTAGCACAATTTTTATACATAGGAGTTTGAGGTTTTTTTGCAATTTGTATTTTTTCATTTTTAATTAATTTACCACAACAAAGTTAGCATTACATTGCTAAAGTTTCCATGTACTTAAAGAGAGATTTATCTTCGATTCATGATCATATAAGAAAATACTTTGTAAGACAAGTGTAAAGGTAGTAAAAAAACTGAACTACCACCCCGGTAGTCCCATGCCAAGACATTATACTTCAAAATATATTGAAAATATTAATTT
Source organism: Limosa lapponica baueri (assembly GCA_002844005.1). Classification (NCBI taxonomy): domain Eukaryota; kingdom Metazoa; phylum Chordata; class Aves; order Charadriiformes; family Scolopacidae; genus Limosa; species Limosa lapponica. The sequence goes on from KZ505638.1 coordinate 2,251,215, forward strand.
GTGATTTTATTCTTAACAGCATTAGATGTGCTATAAGGATCTCTGCTGTGCATTACTATGAATTAAAATATTCGTTTAAAACTTTTAGAATATGCTACATACAAGTTTGTGTGAGCATATACATATTTCTACAGACTAGGGTTGGTAAATACAACTTAGAGGAGCTTACAAGGCTGGTGTGTAATTCTGAGAGCATATGTTCACATTGTTTTTATGTAGCAACAGTAAAACTTAGTTTAAACAAAAGTTAAAAGGTATTTCTAACTGAAGTCTCTAATCTTGAATGGTTTGCTGGATGCGACAGCTGTATAGAAGATAAATATCTAATATGTGCTGAACTTCTGAGATGGGTGTTTGGTTTTTTTTCTTTCCTAAAATATCCTTAGGTAGTCATAGGAATACTTTTCTCAATTAAAAAGTGTTTAGTTTTTACTTATAAACACAAATAAACTACTTTAAACTTCTGGGATCAGTGAATGGAAAAAACCTTATATGACTATTTTGACAAAAATGTTTAAAATACACATTATATATAACTGCATAGTTTAGCATGAAAAAATCATGCAAAATAATTTTAAGTTGGAAATACAGTTTTTATAGTTATACATTTAACTTGGGAAAGGGCTGCTGGAAACAGGTGTTGAGATTATTTCATTTTTCATTTGGGATATGAGAAGGAACACACACGTGTTCTCATGATAGATGTCTCAAGTAGGGTACTGTTGTCAGAGCAATTTTTCAGGAAGTGTGTCAACTACATAACCTACATGTAAAACCCAGAGACTACACTACAATGCCATTATTAGTTTTAATTGGGGTCTGCCAGGCCAGACAAAAGACAATGTACAAATGTTAATAATATTTATTTAAAACTGGAATAAAAGTTTCAAAATAAAAATATTAGCTATGAAAATATGCTATTTATGCTCTCATTATTAGCATAATAACAAACACACTTTCCAATGCATTAAGAAAAGACTTGGAAATTAGAAACTCTTTACTTAAAAAAAACCTCCACCTTATCTGTAGTCACAGATAGCTCATAAGAAAATACCTCTGGATCAACCAGTTCTGGGTTTCCAAAAACCTGAAAAATAAAAAACCACCAAAATTTTTAAACAAGTTTGGTGACCATATCCACTATAAAATCTAGTACAGTTATCTGAAGGCTCCTATAAACAGAATCAGCTGGTTTTCCTTTAATCTTAGGCTGAAAAGGGCCTACGACACAGTAGTCATATGCCAAAAAAATAGTAAGAGCATTCAACAAAAAGATCTGTGACTTCTCTGGGTCAAAAATAAAGCTATCTATTTTGTGGTCAATCTTAAAGATACATACATTTTCCTATACCATGCAGATCAGCAGCTCAAATGCTGAATAACAAAAAGCAGGACTCCTCAACACACAGTAGCCATGCATCCTTGAAAGGAAGACACCAATGTCTCTCTACTCTCCTTGCCAGCGCTGGCATTTATAAACGCTTTCCCCTTGCTGCTATCTCACTTTGAAGCAGCCAAAGCAAGTCGTATTTTGTTGCTGGGTTTTGGCCTCCCCTCACAGAAGGCACACAGCTGTCAGGGAAGCATAATGTTTTATGTTTGAATTCCATTGAAGGGCCAGACCCCACTCCCTTAAAAGTCAGAGAAAGTTTTTCCTTTGAATTAATTAGGAGCAGAAAGCAGTCTTGAATAGCGAGTTTCTTCAGTAGAGTATATATTTCAATGGAGTAAAGCGACAGGTAAAAAACCAGTGCTACCACCTGAGGAAGTGGCATAAATTCAGACATCTCATTAGCACCCCAGATCCTACTTACCCTTCTGACACTGGATGGGAAAGGCCACTGAAATGACCATGGCAGCACAGTATAGGTGATCAGCAGATTTCCCTACGGATGCCTGTAACTACACCTATACTTAAGAGTTGCTCCACATACTACAAGGCCTCTCCCAGAGCCCCAAAAGCAGGCAGCACCACCACATGGCTGCCACTCTTACCTTTGCCTCATTCCCACCTGCTGTTACTTTTTGTACCCTGGGAACCGATGATACCCGGTCCTCCCTCCTCCTCCTCCCCCAGGTAGGTCATACCAGCTGGGTCTCGTTCAAAGACACATTGCAGGGGCCGAGGAGGGAATCAAAAAAAGAGCAGTAACTGCTTAACCTGGCCAAAGCAGCGCAGACTCCAAATGCTGAACCACGTCTCTTGCAAAAAACTTCTGTCACCTGAAGCATATGGGAACCTTGCCACATCTTGTATGTTGTCTTGGGAATATATATGTAAGACTATAAAAATGTGTTAGGAAATTTATCCTGAGAGAAATAAAGTATCAGAAGGGCCATCACCTTTCACCTGTTAACATCTTAACCATTTTCATCTTTTTGTATGATGCAATAAAGGGACAAGATAAAAGTGAGGACTATCTGCCTGCCAAATCACATTTTATTCTTTAAATTAAATCAGCTCTCATGTTATGCGGGCATATAAAAAGGTTTGGAAAGCAGTGTATTTTAACTCAATCCTTTAACTCCCAAGTTTTCCACTAACAGGAGAAGAGCTTCCCTGTACTTCACGCACCATGCTTCAGCCTACAGCCACACTTCACAGCCCAGGGACGAGCTGTGGGGAACACAGCTCTGAATGGAAACGTTGGCGTGTATCTGACCTTCAGAAACAACGACAACGCCAAAGCTTACACCACCGCAGTGAAAGATGAACAAGCCACTGTAGTGAAATAAAAGCTGAGTCACCATACCAAGTGACTTCTTTTTAAAAAAAAACACCAAAACCAACATGTTGAGGGACTTGGCCCTACAGTTCTGCAAAATGAGCTTCAATTTGCCACAAAAAGGCCTGAAATATGGCTAACGTTCCCATCAGGTGTATTTTCCAAAGTCCCCACAGCTGCCATCAGTCCCAGAGCGGGACAGGGCCAGCCCGCCTGAGGGAATGGCGACCAGCGATTGCCACCCTGGCACTGATCCCACGGCGGGTGAACTCCTCCACCGACCAGAGATACCTCCATTACCCACCTCTCACCTGGGATGGAGGGGAAGGCGTAGCCATGTTGCTAAGTCCCTGGAGGGTGGAGGACTGACAGCACCCCTGGCCTGGGGCCCAGTGCCAAGGCCCACACTCCTGTCTGGCACCTGACCCCAGTGTGGGGACCTCCTGCTGTGGGGACGGGGGTAGAGGGGGGTGCTGGGGGGCTCAGTGGCCCGGGGGGCTCCAGGCTGGGGTCAGGGGCAAGCCCCCAAGGCCGCTGTAGCCCACAGCTGTGCCTGAGGAGCATGGCCCAGGTCCGTGCTGTTGGGAATGGCCTCAGGAGTAGGGGAGAGGCACCGGTGTGGGCCCTTCCTTGGTGTTAAGGGGAATCCAGGGAAAACTACAATGGGTATAAAGCCACCATGCTCTTTCTTTTCAGAGAGGATGTAATCCAGCCGCATGAACAGCTATCGAAAGACGTGGTGGCCCCACAAAGCATAAATCCAGTCACAAAGGGATGAGGCAAATCAGTGATGGATTGGCCTATCTGCAGCTATTAAACACAACAAACGAAATGCAATTCCAGCTCAGGAAGTTTCTGAAGCACTGTTCCCCAGAAGCTGAGAGGCCACGCCAAGGGGAATATCTGTTTTATATATGCCTTGTTTTTAATCCACTTTCCTTAAGCATCTGTTACTGGAAAACAGGCTCCTAGGTTAAACAGACCTTTGGTCTGGCTCATGATAGTTATGCATCTCCATTATGTTTACCATTTCCCCTGAGAAAACCATTTCAGGCTTCTCCGTTCCTGCTTGCCAAAGGAAGCCGCATGTAGCAGGGACTCTTCCTGCATTCTGGGACTCTCTAATGATTATTTGGTTGGCTCCCGGGGCATGTGCAGTTCTGCAGCTTCCTTAAGGTCTTACAAACACACACATCCCCCCCCCTCCAAAGGCACTGAAATGATTTTAAACAGATGTAGCTGGGATACTCTTAAGTCTTTCCCAAGAGCATTATAGTGGAGTGGGTAAAATACTCAGACCCCAGAGACATGAATCAGAGCCCCCCTAAGAAGTTAGAAAAAGCTGCATATTGGTGGTAGAGGCGTAAATAAAAACCTAATCACGGAGGCCTGAAAGCGGCAAGTTGGTGTCCTAACTGTTGGCACAAAAACTTACGGGCATTAGCTGTGTTAGCTAACATGCTACCTATCCCTGGGCACATCTTTAGGGCAGACTTAATCTTTTTGTGAACTTTTCAGCTGCAGTGTTGCTTATTGCAGTCTAGTTCAAAATTATTTCCTAACAACTTACTTTAAAAGAAAATAAGTTTGATAAAAGTTACAATGTGAGAAGTGTGATATTACACACACAAATGTTAGAATTTATTTGTAGAATTCAAATTGTAAAAATCCTTGGTATTAATCATCATTAATATAACTCTAAACGCATCTCACTAACAGACATTAGTGAGATATCCAAATATTAGTTAGGATTAGTAGAGAATTGGCTTTCTGATCAGCAATTAAAAAAATGTTGCACCTCTCTAAAAACACATTCTCTTTGTGTCAGCTGAGCTGCTAAAGACAAATCTTTTCAAAAATTCTGATTTTGCTACTTGATTGTAACCTGTGCATAAGAAACTTCTATACATGGAAAAGGAGAACAGAAAGTCAGGTCAGCCACTTAGTTTATCTCTGACTGATGTAAGACTTCATGGCTTAACCAACAAGAAGGACATCTCCTGCAGGCAAAAAATCAGATGAGACTATTTTATGCTTTTGATTTACCTTTTTGAATAAATGATGATAGATAAAAGTGATACCACTATGAAAAAGTGCTGTGGAATCAGCAGCAAGTCAAGAGGTTTGGTTGCTTTGATTAAGGTTTTTCATGCGGGATTGAGATGGTAGGAACTCAGTCATTTCTGCAGCACGATTTCATGAGAGAGACTGCTCTTACTGCTTTTGAGATCAAGAGCAATACATTAAGGACATATTAAGGATGGTATATTACATAGTCTATTAGTTTTAAAGGGATGAGGCATGTCTATAACTGGAGGTAATCCTGGTTGGATCATTTATCTATCTTACTCTATTTTATAAAATGTGCTTTGTTGTATGCTGTGCTTTCCTCATACCCTTTAAAGAGGAAGAAATGTTTTCTAAACTGAAATAACAAATAATTAACACATAATTTGCATATGCTCCAAAACTAGAGGCTCTGCTGTGATCTAACCATCTAGTCATGGGAACACGATGAGGACTGCAGCACCCCTAGACTATTGCTCCCCAGAAGGAACTGTGCAGCGAGGAACTCCTTACCCACAGGCAATGGATAACTGCAGCAACTCCCTTGAAGGCTAAAGCTCCCCCTGTCAAAGCACCCAGTCAGCTCAGGGAAAAGACAGCCATGTTCCAGAGCATCCCACCTGCTCTGGGGTGACTCATGTCCCTGTAGGACACACCAGTATTGCAGCTATTTCTGGACCTTGTGCAGAGAAGGCAAATTCCATGTGCCCATACCCCACGCTGTCTTGCAGATCTGTACAAAAACCACCGGGAATCTAAGCCTACATCATCATTCTAATTGTTTTTACCAACATCTAAGTTTTGCATCTTTGATAGTGTGTGTATCTTAATTACGAGCTGGTTCTCAAGTGTATTGAAAAGCAACTGAACAAACCAAGTAATTGTATAATTCTAATACATCATTCTGAGTATTCAAAATATCTAACTGCTGTAGCTTATTAAAAACAGGCCTAAACTTACCCTCTTCCTTCCCCTGTCTTGAACGTGCTCAGTAAGTGGCAGAGGTTCTAACACCTAGACCAGAATCCAAATCCGAGTATTATAGCTGATACCTGACACCTGTTTTAAATTAAGTGTACCATGAATGAATGCACACAATAAAAAGACAAATGAGGTTCTAACTACTTAGGCACTGTATAAAGAATTATTTTAATGTAACATACTATTCTGCTTTACTGGCTGTTTAGTATTTAATATTTCTTAGCTGGTTAAAACTGTGGTTCTAATGAGACAAATAATTGAATGGTAAAACCAGAAGGTAATTCCCACGTTTAAGTCTCAGTGATTTCAGCACTCTGCAATCACTATATATAGCTTAAGAAATTTTCTTCTTCATGCATACCAAAGTATTTCAAAATAGTACAATTAGGCACAATGATTTGGTTTTTTGGAGGGCAGGGGAGAGGGCAAACCCCATGAAGGCAATGCAACAGCTGCATACTGGGACAGCCTGCAGAGAACTTCAGGGCTGTACCACAAACTCTCGTGAGTTGTGTGGGGAAAACTGGGGGGGAGTGACTCAGCTAAAGGCTTCTAAAAATTCTTGGGTGTTGTGTCTCCCCTCTGCATTCAGGAGGTAGAGAAGGGAACTAGGACTCTTTCTTAGTGTTGATATTTGTGACCATAAGCAAATGTGGCTCATGAAAAGGAAAGGTTTCCTACCTGCTTTGTCTTCTCCCTTACTCTCCGAAGAGTAATGATCTTCAGATCCCTGATCCTCTTTTTTCCCCTTATGGGAAAAACTTTTACAAGCCCTTCCTCTGATGAAAAAAGCCCACTTCCCTGTAGACTTCCAGGATGCGCTGAGCGTGTTTAGTGTTGTCCTTTGTATATTCACGATCCCAATGGGGAAGCAGAGTTACAGCTCCAGTGTTTACGTGCATTAACTGAGCTGCTCTGGCCAGTTTTAAATACTATTACAGAGAACCTACTTCCCCTAACAAGATTGTTCACGGTTCTGGTCTTTCTACCTTTAACTATTCAAGCACTCAACATAGCCTTGATTACAGTACTTTGCAAGTAGCTTCTCAGTGCCATTATACAATTTATTCAAGCATTTTATTAAGAAGCTCAGACATAGCCCTAGGTCTCATGTAGGCACATAAGAAGATTTGGTTAATATTTTGGAAAATATAAAAGTGTAATCTTTGCCTGCTTAAAACTATTTCTTTCAGTTCTTTCAGAGCAAATTAACAGAAGGAAGTCAGTGGAGCCATGCTGCTGAAGGACCAGGTAATGCTAAGAAGAATGGGCCTCCTATATTGGGCTACTAAGGTGAACAAGCGATGTTTTATAACACATAAAGTAAGCAGATGTCAAGTGTTTGGCTGGTTTTTTTTTGCAGGGCTTTTGCAAAAGCAAAGCACTACCACTGATCCTGGCCAGAAGGAACGCAGAATATTTAGATGTGAGGGGAAGAAATGAAGCCCTTCCCACAGTCCTTTCAGATTAACATACGGTAGCTGAGAACACCTGACATTCTCAGGCTGTGTTATCTTTCCTGTCTAATCTCTAATGAGTGAATAGCGCACATTTTCCTGTCTCTTTTTCACATGTGCATCCTAGACTTGTGGAGAGCTGTCTAAAATAAGGGGGAATGTGGCAGCGTGACTGACATCTCCTTTCCATACAGATGAGAGATCTGCATGTGGAGATCACAGGCACGCCATCTGATCCTGAATAAAGCATGTGGGATATGACCCCAAGTGAAGATACGGGCTTTGGTCTAATAAAATTTCTTTTAACCTGCTTTGTAATTAGAGCCTGTTTTGAAAGTGTGCTCTGTGATGGCTGGTTCATGTTAAAAAGGAAAATGAAAAATGTTTTTGAGTAGTATATAGGCTAATACTGGAACTTTGTTTAAACAGCTCAGTATTCCTATAAGAACAAGGACTTGCAGATAATAGGAATATATTGCTTTTGCAGACAACCCTGCCTTTTCAAAACACAAAAACATAGGCAAACACTATTGTTTCTGATGAAGCTGGTGACATGGCTATTTGTAAAGAGTATTTAGCCTGTGAAAAATATCACAGTTTATAGATTTTGAGTATTATTTTTCATTTCAGAGATAAGTAACTCCTAAAAAAAAGGGGGTTTCTTCTATTTCATTTTCCCTCTTGTGTTTCATTGTTCCTCCATACCAAATGCTATGGTGATGTAATACTCAGTTCAGGACGTCTCAGTCACTGTCATGGTAAAAGTCTGTGATTCAGTGGCAACAGGAAATTACAAATGTAAGAAATAGTGCTTTTTATGATAGGACAGGTTGACAGGAAGGGCAGGATGTTTCCCAGAGTGAGTTACTTACTCAGCATTGGCATTAATGGCCAGTAAAAGCCAGTGACCGATGCCCTAGAGAAAGAGGATTAAGTTGAGCTAGATGGAGGCTCCTACCTTAAGGCAGAGGTCATATCGTATTGCTAGGCCAGAGAGAACAATTAAATCCAAAGCATAAGAAGTGTGTGCTCACTTGAGGATGAGGTAAACCAGGCTTTGACCACATGCTGCTGTAGGAACAATTGTGCCAGTCGTGGGGTTAGGAAAAAAATGTAACCCTTACCTGAGACATCTGCACCAGCAGAAGGCTCCACTGTTGATGCAGCAGGACAGACAAAGCAGCACTTTTGCTGCTGCAGTTTTTTTTCACTCTACGGTGATGCACACATTAAATGGTCTACAATATTCCTACACTGCTAAACTGTTCCTTGCTTAGGCAGAGCTAAAGGGGATCAGATATCATAAAGGGGATTATTATTTCTTTGGTAGTTCAATTAGATGAAAGGAAATTCTGTCCTTATTACCACTAACGGAGAAATCTGTACCCATACAGAGACGCTGTACAACGTCTCTGCACCGCTGAAGGGTGCACTTCAACTGTTCAGCGAGTAGCGACCCAGTTCACACCTCTGTACAAACTCGCCACTTCTCCAAGAGTTCCTGGCCACTAACTTCAGTACCTCACAGCATGGGACACACGGCGCAGCCACCTGCAGAGGATGTGGACCCCTACGATATACCTACACGCCCTGTACCTTTCTCAGTGGACACACAGGATTTGTACACGGCTCGGGCTGGGCTCCGGTTAATGTGGCTGAGCAGGGATGTAATCACCAGACCTGGGTCAGGGAGGTGCTGGGATTTTCTGTGCACTTACGTAAATGTGTACGGCAAAAAAAAATAAGAGATGATGATGACGAGAGGAAAAACAGGAGTGATGGCCTCTGGGTTAAAGGCCAAATCTCACTATCCATCATCTCCCACTGACTTGTCACAGTCAGAAGGTCAAAATACATGTTTCCTTTGGTTTTCATTATCCATAATGAAACACCTGTATCACTTCAAATCAGTTGGGAGTAAATATTAACAGGGAATAAAACCAATAAACTTATTTAAAAGACCCTTTGAATTACATACACTTCTGCTGATTTTCTCTGATCAAGACATTCCAGGTCAGGCTTGATGAGGCTCTGAGCAATCTGATCTAGTTGAAGATGTCCCTGCTTACTGCAGGAGGGTTGGACTAGATGACCTTTAACCTTCCAACCCAACACATTCTATGATTCAAGACTACTCATTCAATCAGCCCAGGGCCTTGGATCCTTCTTCTCAATGCTGCATGTTGACACTTACCTGACAACTGTGAGCCTTGCTGGTTGCTGAACACTTTCAGGTCCTTGATGGCTTGGATGCTGTTTACCTGCAAAGTTATTGAAGATACTTGCGAGGCAATCCCTTTGGAGGAAAGCTTTGCTTTCAGACTCAGTCGTCTTGGAGACTTGGGGAGCGTGTCTGGCAAGTATTTTTAAAAAGGTTGGCAGGAAAATCTAGGAGGTCTTTGAGTTGACTCCATCCTGTGCCAGAGCAGCAAACCCCATATCTCTACCAGAGAACTCAAAAGAACCTCATAAAAAGCGTGAAATAATTGGAGAAACTAAAAAAGAGAAAAAAAGACTCTACAGCAAACCTTAAGATCTGACAATAAGCGAGGCACCATACTTTTGTTTCTCGCCACTCAATACGGGGAAAAGCTGACAAGACCTACTAAATGTTACAAAGGCTCATTTAGAAGAGCCTAGACAATTGTGCACCTACTTGCACAGAGATACAAATTTACCTTATTTATAAACTTTTGAGTGGTCTGCTAAAATCCTTGAATATCACTGAACAGTAAAATACATCTTTTGTCTAAGAGTTTCAAGACATCAGCATATTTCCTATTTCTTCAGTATTCAGATTAATATTAGATATAGGTGAGAATATACAAACTGAAATAGTTAAGTTGTAGTTACTTACATAAAACATAATGCAATCTCTCAAACTCTGCAAATAATTTAAGATTAAATATTTCTTTCAAAAATTACATCTATAATTTAGTATGGAAGAATTACATGGCAATGGTTTTAGGAAGTATATCTCCCAATACAGTTTAAAAAACCCATTATCCTACTTTTTCTATAATAGTAGTTGAGGAGGTATGAAACATAACTTTATAAATTTGTTGGATTATTGCAGTGAGAATCTGGTCAGTCAGGACCAAAAGGGGAATCCTGCAACCTTCTCCTGGGTCAGTCTCACTCAAATAAAAATGAAGGCTTTGTTGTGATAAAGCCCCCAATTTGGATTACATGATTTGGCCCTTAACTAAAAATAATTTGATTAACAACATGTTAAAAAAACCCCACCAAACTACCTGAAGAACAATTGTGGTTGTTTTGTTTTGTTGTTTTGGTTTTCTTAAATATTCTCTGCTTGAAAGTTTGCTCAAGTGTGAAAGTCACTTTTCAATACAGAAAACATGCCAAATCTCAAGTTTTTAAACCATATCATGATTTTTTGGTAAAGATTAATTAATTTGAATTAACTATAAGACTAATTAGTTTATGTGATGTGTCTACTATACCAATGATATTTAAGTTTTAAAATTCAGAAATGAATTGACCTTGAGCAGCATATGTACTCAAAACGTGTAATTAAAAATAATATTAATCATTTAATTTTATAAAATGAACAGCTGTTCTAGTTGATTGGAAACAGCTAAAAGTGTAAAATGTATTTTGTGAATGTAAAATTAAAAGTTAATTTTATTATCCAGTGCAATTTGCCAACTAGAAATAAATTCTTGAGATGTAAGCAATATATTTTTGTAACGCTCTACCCATACATCAGAAAGGTCACATGTATATTTAAATGCCATATTACTATAAAAGTTTAACGATTTCAATTGAAAAGCTATCATATGATTTAGCTATTTAGAGATGAATATGAAACAGCTATGAGGGCTATGCCCTCTTTTTCCAATGATCTATTTAAAAGCTTTGGAGAGAAATAATGTTTCATTAAATATTTTTTATATTCTAAACTGTCACTTTTACTTACCTTGTGTTGTGAATCCTTAATTTTCTGCCTTTTCTTTTTTTTTTTTGGTACTATTCCCACAGATTTAAGACTTTAATTAGCATTTGACATCGTGAGTTTTCACTTAAATGCATCTCTCCCTCATAATAGGTATTTAATTTTGACTGTACGTATTTTTAACCTGTGCACTTTCATGCTTTAAATGTAGTCATTATACAGATATTATACAAGGTGCATAGGCTACAACACACCACTGAGGTTTTTTGAATTTTTTTTTTTTTAAATCAGATACTACCACCCCCTTGACATGGTGCAGGCTGGTGGCTGCCTGGGCTATGGTCTTTTGCTTAAAAACTAAGTTACTTGCAGGCTCACACTTAAGTGAGTGGTAAAACTCAGTATTTCAGTGCAAGTTGTGTCTTGAGGACTGACTAAGAGCCCAAAATAGTCTGGGTAGACCAGGAAACATAGATGCTGGGTAAATTCAGTTTGTCATCCAACTGGAGAAAAATCTTTCCATAACGGTCCTGCTTAGGAATCACTATGCCTATGCTTATCGGGCTATTTTCTGCTGGTTACGTCTGCTCTAATAGGAACAGTTCTCCAGTTCTTAGTCAGGCTAAACTTGTGCCAGAAACCATCTAATACATTGCTTCAGGTCATGTTAACACTTCTTCTTGATCTTGGCACTTACTTAGCAGAGAAAAGCCATCACTGTGTGGCAACATCCAAGTCCGTTATGCTGTCCTGTAAGTGGACTTTCTGTACTCTGTGATACTGTCATTTCCCCTCTACTGCTACCAACAAAAGCACTTTCCATTGCTGTCCATTTTAAGTAGGTCTGATCCAAACACAGAACTGAATGACTATTTAATGAAACAAACTCTCCTTTAAAGCAGTCCTGAATTCTGTGGCACCACATTCTTAATGTAACTGAATATCAAATAAAGGAAGCAGGTTGCCACTGTATGCCATGAAACATTTCAAAAAGCAGAAGCATTACGTTACTCCTGATGACATATTTACATCATATGTCAGCAGTAAGTGGGATGTGCTTTTATCTCAAAGACTTTTTTGACTACGGACTTCTGGATAAGGTCCATCAGTTATTTCCTCCGTTGCTGAGGCTCCTTCTATAACACTCAAAAGTACCTTCTACTTAATATCCTTCAACAACACGCTTCTGGAGCCTAAATCTTTGCCAAAAGAATGCTAACCAATGAAGTTAAACATATTTCTCACAAGGCTTTCTGTAATAGGACAGGTTATAGAAGATTCTTCAGTAGTAAAGAAGATAACTGCCTGCTTATTAATTTAATAAGTTGACACTAAGAATATGGTGTGGGAAATTAATTCAGAATCATAAACATTAAAATATTGTTGAGGAGCTGTACCATGGTAACTGTCCATTAACTTCTCATTATTTCGGATGTGAGGGTTCTGGTGGTACTGTCTCATCTCATTATGTCCTGAGAGAATAGATTCTTTGCGGTATTTGACACACACACAAACACATCCGTTTTACACTTTCTGTCATTATAAACATTTACTGAGCTGCTGCTCGTCTTGTCGCAGCAGTCCATGGCAAAGTCTATCTCTGTCATTATGGTTGTGCTGAAGCTTGTTTGACAACTGCCACCAGAGGAACTCGTCTGAGGCTGCATGGTTCCAGATTAGTCCCAGTGAAGTCTCCATGGGCACTTTTTATTTGGCTGCCTCATTAGGAAACCAGAAAATAAATCTGACTAGGTAAAAACATAAGGAGCAAATAACCTATTCTCAATGTTAAAATGCAAAATTTAGCAAATGACTAATCAGCTTCCTAATTTGTTTGTTCTATGCAAATTTCAGTTAAAAAAAGTAATAGTGAATTTGTTACAGTAAAAAGGTCATTATTTTAAAAGAAATTTGCCAAAATGAATGTAAGCCTGAACTCATACTTACGTGATGCCCGATGAGACATAAGGAACCTAAAAGCTGTCACCGTCTACCAAGTACTTTTAAACACAATTTTGTGCCAAATACCTTCCCCTGTGCAGGACAGTGACTGCCGTTTTGTCACACTGGGAGAGTAACAAACATCTCACCCTTAAATTCTGCCATTTTACAGAAAATTAACATATGGAAAGCACATTTTGGCTGTGCCGTGCCACAGACAACATCAGGCCGGCGGGGGCTGGTGGCTGCCGGGCCCGTGGCCTGGACATCTCTGAGACGGGGCGTTACTAACTTTCCCACCTCTGCTCAAATGTATATCCCGGTCTATAGGGCTGGACCTGTACGTTCACTCCCAGTACTGGCACCATGTTCCCGTTTTCCCTCATGGCTCCATGTGTAGGAAAGGAAATGTCAGTAATAACAATAACTGAAAAACACCAAACCAACCAAAACACAACAACCGAAACCCAAACCAACAGGCCCATATCGCTCCGAAGAAGGAAGGGATTATAAAGGCGTTTACCATGAGCAGCTCCCAGGTCACGGTGCGCTGAGCTCCGCTTGACCCCGGCGACGAGGCTGGACCCGGCCCGGCCCGGCCCGCCGCCGCCTCGGCGGGAAATGGCGGGAAGGCAGCGGCGGGAGGGGGAGAGCCCGGGGAGGCCGATGGAATGAAACCGACGCGGCGGGACCTCCCCTGCGTGACCCCAGTGTTAACGTGTTTATTTCACGCTGCAGCCGCGGGTCGCTTTACAGAAACATCTCATGCTGGAGCCCCGCACGGGGCCGAGGAAGAGGAGGAAGAGAGAAACACTTGTATTCAAACAGAACTATTAAATAACCTGTACATAAAACTTCAGTCTTTTCCCCTGAAAGCACCGAAGGCTGAGCCCCGGCACGGCCCCACGGACGCTGCCGCCCCACCTCCGGGCTCCCACAAGCCCCGATCCCTGCGGCGGCGGCCGGGGCGGCCCCGCTCCCGCCCAAACGCCCGCGGCCTCCCCTCGGCCGCGCCCCGGGGCGGGGAGGGCGCCTGTCCTGGGACGGGGGG